>JANHGN010007309.1:0-127388 GCA_024605025.1 Megaceryle maxima | reverse complement strand
CCTTCACCACTCAGCACCCCACCCTGGCATGTGCATACTCATTCTTTGTTTTGATAAGCAAATCAGTACATACTTTAATGTATTATACCTGGGGGAATTTAACTCAGCATGCTGTGCTGAGGTTCCAAGAGGATGTAGTTATTTTTGACGCCAGTAATTTGGTTTTTGTTTCTTTTCCAAATAGGACAAAAAAAAAAAAAAAAAAGCTAGAGCTGGATTTTTGCCTGGTTTCCATTCTAAATCACCATTTATCCCCTTGCTCAGCTGTCATCAGTGGAAATGTCAGAAAATCTTCTTCCAAACTATCATAAACAATACAGATATATAGAAATCAAAAATAACTGGAAAGGACACAGAAATCACTACTCAGCTCTTGCTGTCATCCTTACTGCATTCTGCAATGCCCAAATATTTGCCCTCAGGAATGGCAAATAGCACTGCCTCACAACCACCAAAGGATGCACGTGCCTGGATCCCACCTAGGGATCCAACTCACAGATTACAGCTGACACCCTCTGCTCAGCTGTTATCCACCTGGAAGCATCTAAAACTCTATACATGCCTCAGTTTTGACCTAAGAAGTCACCTGAAATCTGTCCTTCTAAATAAGTAAATGTGCTTTTCTTTCAAGAGATAAACAGTGAGGGGTCATAACTAAAATTTAAATGATTCAGAACTAAATTGATTCTCTTAAGAGTCTCACTCAGAAATCTGAACTGTGCCCAAAGCGAAGTAATGGCCACACATCCTTGTAAGACTCTCTCCTGTGGGATTCTGAGATTTGGTGTTGGTGAGTGTGACAGGGGAATTAAAGAGGCTGTGTGACAATGTCGATATAAGCAGTCTATCTGACATGCTTGGGTTGAAACACTACAGCACAGTAGTTGAGGTCAGTAGTTAATAGTTGACGTTAGCAGTCATATAGAAACATCCAGACCTATTTTCTTCCCAGACTCTTTTAATGCTTCTTAATTTACCTGCTGTTATAGTACAGGCTTGAGGCAACTCTTAGCTCTAATTTCCAGTTACTCACCCCCTAAGAACACAATGCCAAAGATGGGAGAATTTAGCAGGCTCTTTCAGGCAAAACTTTAGAAATCTGGACAGTAAGGAAATTTGGGAGCATGCATGTCAAATGTTAACTGTTATAACTTTCTTGGAGAGCTATTTTTAACGCAGTCAACGCGGCATGAGTGGGGTAGAGCCAAAGAATAGAAAGGATCTACTTAATGCTGAGCCTATCACTTTATAAGGCCACACCAGGTCAGGAAAGAGAGAAGGGGAGGCTCCACAAATAGAAGATGTCTCACAGCTTTAAAATTGTGACAAGTCTTTCATTTAAAACAACTGCAAGGACGGTGCTGAGAAGACTGAAACTTTGAATATCCCTTGTTCAGCAAGCTGCTGTGCTTGGCTGGGAACGTGTTGGAGCTTGCAGTCCTGGAGTCTAACATGCTCCCTCTGTTCATCTGTTCACTAGTCCATGATTTTATAGCCACTTTATATAATGAGCACGCAGGCACCTTACACTGCCGGGTGTGTACAGTAGAAAAATTTTAGCTGCCACTCCAAACTGCAGCTGGTATTTCTTAAAAAGCTGCAATATTATCCTTTCAGTTTTCACTATTCCTCAAGGCTATTTCTGGCATTTCAGGGGCAAAAGAAACTGCAGAGCACCCAGATGAAGCATTTCTGAGTGTTCTTGCATTTTTACAGGAGGAGAGTGTTTGAACCACACCCCGGAAGATTTTCACTAGAGCCAAGCATTGTCCTCAGATATTTTGTGTATAGGCAGTATTCAGCTCCCCTTCAAGACCTGCCAAGACTCATGTGCTAAGTGTGAGATTCATGCAGCCAAATCCTCCTCCCCCAGCTACTGCTGCCTCCTGGCAACTCCGTCTGTGCCTACTGCATTTACAGCCCTTCTCTTCTTCCATGGCCTCCCTCCTGCTTCAGGATCTGGTTAATCCAGTTTGTGGACTATCTGGTCTGCTC
This sequence comes from Megaceryle maxima, assembly GCA_024605025.1. Lineage (NCBI taxonomy): Eukaryota > Metazoa > Chordata > Aves > Coraciiformes > Cerylidae > Megaceryle > Megaceryle maxima. The sequence continues at coordinate 125,393 of JANHGN010007309.1, read as the reverse complement.
CATCTTGATGATGGGGCCCCACTCCTCAAGTGCATATGCTACAGTGTTTTATTTCTTTTCTTCCACTCTGAGTGACTCATCAGTGAGCCTTTCCCTGTGATTTGACAACAGACAGCACTGCCTTGTGCACCAAAGGTGAGGTCTGCATTTGGTTGCTGGAGATGAGAGCTAGCATGATGGTTAGACGGTTGATGGCTTTTCCCATGTGCACTGCTACTAATGTAATTTCCTTCAGGTCAGTATTTGGCCAATTTTATCAACTACAACTCTCCAAGTACAACACAAGCCTTATGGGTGAAGATAAGGTGTATAAGGGCTTCACTGCTCCTGTGACTGAACCTCACATCTTAAACCACTGTGCAAATTTAAGGCCAGAGGGGTGGCTCTGGCCATCAGATCTTACCTGAATGATGCAAGACATAGAAGTTCATGTGGTCATTTCCTCATTCAGAACTTTCATGAGTCATCTCTCTGTGCAAGAAGTAAAAAGGGAACCATATAGATCAGATTATTTGACCATGAGAGGTATCAACACAGCAGAGAACAGGGTGATCCACTGCTCCCATCCCTCCAGTTTCCGCCCTCTGATACTGCAGTTAATTAAGTTTAATGCCCTTTGATCCAAGCAGCTGCTGTAAGACACACACACACACACCCCCAGCCCTCAGGGTTCAGGGGGGAATTTGGGATGACTCCTATATGATCCTGCTTTTGGCAGCCTCTTCTGTTAGACTGGAGGGTGACAGCAGATGAGGAAGCAAGGGGCAGTCTGGACTACTGCCCAGGGGAAAGAAGTGCATTCCTTCATGTTGTTATAAGTGCAAATGGTAATTACAGAATAATTTGGATTGACTTTCAGACTGCACTAAAGCCCCTTTCTAAAGCTTTGGCAATGAAAGGTGACCTCTCTAAGGGAAGAGAAACTATAAGAAGACGGCTGTGGCAAGAGCCCAGGCAAGGAAGAGTATGCTGACCCTCTCAATGCCTATCTAAAGGGCAGGGTCAGGACAAATACATCCAGGTCCTGCTGGCACCTCCCTGCAGCAAAACAGGTTTGCTGTGTGGTCTGGGATGATGGGTTGAGCTGTGGTCATCGGTGAGCAAAAAATGCCAGTGGCAGCTAGGAGGAGGGAATAAGGGGAGCAAACGTGTTCCAGTGCAGGTCCTGCCTAGCACAGCGCTCCTTTTGCAGTATGCAGAATGACCCAGGACAGAGCTGATGTTGGGCAGTTTTGCTCCTAGCCCCACTTTGTCTGGGAAAGCCTGGAGGCAGGCTGGGGCTGGAAGGAGAAGCTGCAGCTGCCCAGAGTGCTCTGGTTAATCTCTGCTCTAAGATCTGGACAGCCTCAGGCTGCCCGAGACCAAGAGGAAGAGGAAAGGTTATAGAAAGGCCTGTGTGTCTTCTTCCTTCTTTCTTGCCCCAAGCATAAAAAGCAGACTCAGGCCTGCTGGGTTTCTACAAGGAGTATGTTTCTTTAGGAGAAACCCTAGCTTTCAGCTCCATAGTACAGTTTAGGAGGAAAGCCATCCTTTCTCACACCTGCTTGCCTCAGCAGGAGTGGACTGTGTGTCAGGATCCCTGCACTCAACACAAGGTCAGGGGTATGAGTGATAGCAAAGCAGCCACAGGAGACTCAAGATGGTGCTTTGGGGAGGCTGTGTCCAAATATCTCATACATGCATTGGCTCTTTTGTTTCATGGCACTTAACACCGAATACTTAAAAGAGAAAAAACATCTAGAGCAATTATCTTTTCATTCTGCTTTTAAGGAAGACTTTGCCAGCGGAACACACTAACTGTTGCCTTTTTCATTCTGCTCCCCTAGTCCTTTGCCGCCCGCTTGGCTGTCGGGCGGAGGGAGGGTGGCTCTGCGTGTCCCTCAGCGGGGACATGCTGCCATCCAGCGGCAGCAGCAGCTCCGAGGCCGGGGCGGTTCCGTCGCCCGAGAAACCCAGCGCCCCGCTCGAGCCGCTGCTGCCACCCCCGCCGCGCTCCCTTCGGGGGACGGAGGGTGCGAGGGAAGGAGAGGAACCGGCGGAGGCTGCGGGGAAACGCGTCCCCGCCTGCCCCGCCGCAGCATCCCGAGCAGGCGGCGCTGGGGCACGGTGCCCCACGGCTGATCGGGCCCCTCTGCGGCTCAGCTCTGCAGCCCTTCTCTGAGACGAGCCCCTTCGTGCCCAATGAACCCACCTGCTCAGCGTCCCTGCAGGCAAGGGGTTCACAGAAGGGAAAGAGGAGCCGGCCTTTCCTGCTTACAGCCCTTTTCTGTTTTAAGCCCTTACCTTTTTTTCCTCTTCCCTCTCTGTTTGGCAAGGATGGGCAAAGACTTGATGTGTACAGATTTTTTTAATGAGTTTTAAAGATTTTTTTTCCGTGATGCCACCTGTGGTACCCAACTTCTTCTCAAAGCTGCTGATTTTCCCAATTCAGTGAGAGTGTAGCAGCTGTGGAGGTCACACCCAAGTCAAGCTGGTGCATTTAAATAAAATACCTGAGCAATCACAGCCTTCAACATTCATCCACAACCACTTTCCCCTTTATGCCTCTCATACAGAATGAAGGTCACTACCTAGGACAAGCCTGCCAGTACCCGCTGGTATCACTAACATGCCAGCACTGGAGATGGTGATACCAAGTTAGGTAGGTATTCCTGCCCCATCCTGCCCTCCACTACTCAATTTAGCCCTTTCTGCTTCTCTGTCTGCAGTTTGACCCTTAGGTGTGTCAATCTATTTTCAAACAGGTTTGTTCCCAAATCCAGGTCACCAGGTAATTGCACTGCACGTGATACCAAATTGCCTGAAGAAACAATAGGATGTCTCAGGGCAGGAGCCAAACTGTATCCTGAGCCACATGGTGTTAGGGATGCATGCGATACACTGGCTTACATGGGAACTCACAGTGAGGTATAGGATGGTGTCCTACAGCAGAGCTCTAAGTAGAAGGACTTTCAAAATGGCATGCATCCAGCCACAGCTCAATACTTCTGTTGCTGTTCAACAGAGCATGGCATAGGAGGAGATGTCATACTGCCTTGCTGGGAGGATATGAAGTGTTGCCTTACCTGCAAATATGAGGCAATAGTCAAATGGATCTTGTATGTCCATCCCAAGAGGCCTGACAGTTCTGCATGACAGGATAGATGTCAGCTTGACCTGTAACTGTACATACACATGAAAATATTAATTCTTAATGGACCAAGATCTCAAAAGAAATGCCAAGTACAGGTTACTGAAGTCAGGGATTTTCTATGAGGAATTAATAAAGCAAAGTGGGTTTTCCCCCATCCATGAACTCTGAACAGTTTTCACAGCAAGACTGAACCTAGAGAGAATGACAAACCATAACTACAAACTCCAGCTGATACGGTGGCAGAGCCCATTCTGCAAATACTGGGTGTGCATATAGACCAAGAAAGAAAAAAGAGAGTGTGCATCGCTCAGACCAGCCAATCCACCAAGTAACAAACCTAATGCAACATGAAAGGGAGGAAGCCTCCATTGAGCAGAGTAAGAGGGAAGATGGGACAAGGGCATTTGGAGCCATCAGTTGTGCTGTAGGTTCTGCTGGTGTTCCATGGAGCAAAATTTGCCAGAGACAACCTGTGCTCATCCACAGATGTGTATCATGTAGCCTTATGCAGGAGCAATGCTCCCCAGTCAGGAAATTTTTCCTTATTTTTCAAACCTTCATCAGGAAGGAACCTTGAGTGAAGAACTCTCTCTATTGTCCAAACATAGGGTTTCTCTATGTTAAAGGACTCCTTGAGCTGCAGTCTGAGACAGTCTTTTTGTTTTCTACTTTACTTTGCTTATCAGTGCCCTGGTGATGAGGCCTAGGACTGAGGATTCACAAGCACTTCAAAATGCAATACAAATCTGTATGGGGAATTTTCAGTTTTTCAGTTAGATTGAATTATGGTGGTTTTTTTGTTGTTGGGTTTTTTTGTTGTTGTTGTTGTTTTGGGGTTTTTTTGTTTGGTTGGTTTTTTTGTTTGTTTTGTTTTTGTGGGTTTTTGTTTTGTTTTGGTTTGGTTTAGTTTGGTTTTTTGTTATGAACCCTCAAAACTACTGCCATGCTCCACAATGTCTCTGGGGAGTTTAAAAGCGATGTGACCCATTGTCCTTTAGGACTCCCAAATGAGCGGGGAAGATTGAGGCCACAGGAAGACCATGTTTGAAATGTCTAAATGAGACTCATCCTCCTATAGAAATTCTCCTGTGTTCCCTGTCCTCCCATGCTGGGCAGAGAAGGATTTCCTTGGATAAAGTGGGGAATGCCTCAAAGCAAGCAGAGATCTGGTGGTATCATTTCTCTTCACAAAGAATGTTGATGGGAATTATAGGAACCAAGGGCTTAAATGGCTCCTCACCATCTAATCCCATTTGAATGAGAATGACCACACAGAAATGTATGGAAACCCCTAACCCTGCTGAATTCAAAAGGAAGGGTGAGGGCTGTGGGGTTTCAGCAGCTTACAGATGGGTGATGACTGTATTTTAATTTCTGCTCACTTTCAAATGCATGTACCTAAAAATTTGCTGATCCCCGTTCCATTAATATTATCTCTGAGGAATAACACTTGCATTCAGGAACAGGACACCATACACCACCTCCAAAGGGCAACGGGCGGGGGCCGTTTCACTACCAATTTTTTCTCCTCCAACCAGTTTAACTGCAGTGCTGATGGACCTGGTGATCAAAAGAGAAGTTAATTCTCTGGGCTTATGTTAAAAAATACTTCCCTCTCCTGTATCCCTCTCTCTGCCTCTCCCTACCTCTTCTGTGCATCTGAATCCGTTCGCAAGCCCTTTCCACCCCACTTAATCCCCATTCCTTTTCTCATGGCAAAATCAGCCCTCCACACAGCTTCAGCTGTTTTTCAGAGCTTGTCTGTTCACATCACTGAGCAAGGGATGAAGTAATGAAAATTACAAGCTGTGGAAATTTGATCTCTCTATTCTGTAATTACTGCTCTCTGAAATCTGAGAATATATATTTACTTTAATATTCTTGCAGAGGAGGGGAAGTATCCCCAAGGCATAAAGCAAAGAGACAGCGAGCTAGGAAGAAGGAATAGCATGAACCCATTTGTACTTGATTAAATGTTATATACAGTAGTGAGTAGATCTTGCCTTTAAGGCTGACACAAAATCACAGCATTCATCTCATCTTGGTACTTAGGAGCAGTTAATACTTCCTCTTTGCAATGTATGTTTATATATAGAAAGTTGAAGGTGGAGTCCTCATCTTCTCCTGCTTTCCCAACACATAATTACCAGTGTTTTCCATTTAATGATGATATATTGGCATTTTGCTTAACACCATAGATCTTGGAGTCTTGTGAACACAGTAGGAATCATAGTTGTCATCCTTAAAGTGAAAGAACCAAAATTTATTGCTCTTGAAATGATCACAAAACCCTGGAAAATATAAACAGAATAAACCCTAAAGAGTCAAAATCTGAAATAGACTAAAAGATCTGCTAGAATTTATTTTAAACTTGTCTAGAGCTTATTAAAATGACATGATTTGGGGACAGCAAGTTGGCACATGATGTGTTAATACTACTATTACTGTTACAGTAATTTCTAAGAAGGTAAAAGCATGGCTAATTTGATAGGTCTTGTATAAAGCAAAGTCAGTCTCTACCCTGAAAATCTTAGATCCTGTCTTCCATGAGTTTACTGTTCAGATAAAACCATGTAATAAACATGTAAGTCAAGTTCATCAATGACCAGGACTAAAGAAGTCCTGGCCTTCACTAGTGTTAAATCTTCAATGGTTTTCTTTGCTGGACTTCCAAAACCTATAAAGCAAAAAATCCTACTATTGCCTATCCAGAACTGTGTGGTTTTCCTTTCTCATAACATTCTTGCATGTATGTGTTCATTATGCCTATTGTCTTCTAGGTTCTATTGTCCTTTGGATTTCTTTGATGAAAAAGAAGAAAAAAAAAAAAGTATTGCATAAAAAACTACCACTAAGAACAGAATTCTTGTGTGAATTGTTTCAGAGCTATCTGAAAGAAGAGACCTTCATTTTTTCTGATCCAAGCTAGTCAAGAGTCATTGCCTTCATCCCATTCATATATTTACAATAAATATAATCCTTACTGAAATATCAGTTGAGTGACAACGAAAGTCTGGCAGCTAAGTTGGCTTCAGAAAGGCAGCAAAATCAATCTTCCAAGGTTTTCTCTACTTTTTCCACTCCAGGAAAAGTAAGTCATGAAGTCACATATCTTGCAAGATTTCAGAACCATACTTTTTGAGCCCTATTGTTCCTGGTAACCTGGTATCTCAAATGCATGAGAATCAAAACAGGGACCATTCTAGAGCACGAAGATGTCTAGTGAGTACAAGTTTCTGACTGTCACCCAGTAATGGCTGATATATTTCAGGGACAATCTCATTGTTAATGCTATTCCACAATTCTTTTACCCTTCTGTTCAGTGTACTATGAGGGGTAGGGTCCCGAACAGATGCTGTCTGTCTTGTGTCACACCCTCATTATTTTTGTAAGAGCTAGGAAGACTTCATGAGGAAGTTTCTATGAAGAAAATGTTCATATGTTTTTCTCATTTTTCCACACAGATTTTTAATTATATGAAAGAAGAATCTCTTATCTAATTCCCACCATCATTTCTCTCACTGTTCTCAAGACATTGACAGACCTAGCTAAGTAATTAACACATGCAGTTGATTTAATTTCATGTTTGTTTCCTGCTTGAAATGAATTTACCTCTGTCAGCAGTGGGCCTTCCCTAGAAGATATAGCTTTTGCTACAGCTTTTGTTCTTAGCCTTCTCCTGCTCTTGAGAAGAAAGAATTTCTGAGCTATTAATTGAAGTTTTACAGACTGAAAGTTAAGGCAGTCTAAGAAATCTTTGAAGCATTCTGCCAAACTTAGGTCTCACCCCTCAAATTGCTGAAGGAATTTGGCCAATTGAACTACTAACTCAAAATCTAAAAAGAAGTAAACATTATCTAGACAACAAAGCTGTAAGAAATGCAGGATTTTCTAATATTCTGGCTTGCCTATGCTTGAAAGTTGTATGAAATTAAGACTTTTTTATAGCCTTGTGCTTAAACACATCTTCTGTGCCTTATACTACCCTATTCCACCTTGGAACAGGAAGCAAATGATTTTTAATGCAGTATGCTTCTACCAGACTGTGGGAGCATCTCTTTAGTTTGAGTTACTAAAATCATTCACTTCTGAATGAAGGCTAAATGCCAGATGTCTAATCTCTCTCTGTCATCAGTGCAGAGAAAACAGACACCTTGAGAGAGGGTCTTGTCACCAGCCATATCTACCTATCTCAGAAGGTCTGCAGGGAATCTAAATTACTAACAAATTACATGTTTAACTTGAAGATGGCTTAAATCAGGTGAGATTAGTCATAATAGCTTCCTAGAGTATCTATAGCTCATAGCTAAGTCCTAGATAGGCTATACCCACTTTCGAGCCCCCAGATTTTTAACTGTTAAAATAACAGTTCAAATAATTGATCCTGTTAGGAGTAATACAAGAAACTATTTGTATCTATGAGCATTTAGCATTATTCTTCAGATGTGGACTGACAGAAATAAAACCATTTGTGAGCTCTTTCCTAGAGCTTCTGCTTCTGAAATTCTACAGGTATACATGACAACAGTAAGTCAGTGAAATCCAGAGCACCCCAAAGGCCCTAAGGATTTTGATTTGACTAATCCATGGTTAGAAAATTTAAAATAATAGAGTGAAAAACAAGTTTGCTTTAAATGGCTTACTACATTCTTCTGCCACTCCAGCCACAACCCACATTGAAGATGAACCCAGGAAATACAAAGGCAAAATAGCCATAGGTCACTTTTCCACCTTCTAACTCCAGTCTTTGTTCTGACAGAAGTTAGATGGCAATGCAAGTTAAAGCCAATGACGCTGTAAGTTCCCTCCCTGTTTTAGGAAACCAGATATGCTTCTTTTGCAGCTGCTCTGGTCCATCAGAGCAGAGAAGAACAATTAGGGTCTGTATCTGATGTATGGATCCATGTGTAAGGAAAGTCACGGTTAATAGAATCTTATTTTGCACATAAGACTCAATACTTTCTTCTGACCTTATTTATATTAGTCCAACAGCCAACAGTGCTTCTACCTTCAGTGAAGCTGCAATTGGTTTTAATCCATGCATGTGATATCATAAAGGATCTCACAGTTATTGAAATAAGACATTAAAAACACCAAATAAATCACTTTCCTGACTAACTAGAATTACTCTACTGTACTCCAGCGTCCAGGCTGATTGCCTCTCCTCCACAAAGATCTAGTGTATATTAAAAGCTCAAGAGAAGTCATTCCAATCAATTGGATCAATGACACAATAACTAAAACTACATTAAGTAGGGCCTTGATACAATAAACTATGACAACTAGGAAAGGAATTATTTGATTTTATTGGGACATTGATTTGTGAACTAAAGTTTCCCTAAGTTATCTCATGTAATAGATTCTAACAGCTACTTTAGAGACATTGCAAGGCTCTTCTGGGTCACCAATGTAAAATATCATCTCTAAGCATCTCTAAACTTGAAATAATACCCTTTAGTCACACAGCCACAGTAGAAAGGTGCATTTAGTGGTCTACCTTTAGTTGTAATGATTACTTCTCTTGAATTTACATATGCTCTGGCTGAATGGGTTACTGCCCTTTTTTCATATTGAATATTTTCCAAATACCATTCAGTATTTCTTCATCATCCTTCTTAAAGCTGGTTATCTAATCAAAGTTATTTGTCAAGGCTCCCACTATTTTAAAGAGAAAGTGGGGGATATCTACAAGGTGATTCATTTCATGTGCCTTATGCACTATGGGCTGAAATGCCTTCCGGAAGTGGGGATTTCTATAAGAAAAGATAAGTACTACCTTGGAGTAAATGTCTGCCTTTGTATCTTCAGTTGCTCTTATCTCTTTATAGTCCTTCAGTCTATTAACTCACAGTCTCAGCATTAACTTGGGGCCATGAATCATTGTCCTGTTATTGCCCTCAAGTGCATATTGTTGTTTATCTAATCCATTGAGTGTTGTTTATCTTATCTGTTGAGTTTGCCTTCTAGCTTGGTACAGTGTCTCTCCTTCTCCTATGCAATCAATATAGTCAACATAATACTTTCAACATATTGAGAAAACCATAACATCTGCTGAGTCACATAGTATATTATTTATATTATTATAGGCCTTTTTTCTTAGCTAGCAACTCCATGCATATACTGAGGGATCCCATCTGCATGGTCAGACTGGATTTTGCAAGGTAGCTTACACATCACAGTGACCAGGACTTTGGTATCAATTGAACAGCAGTTCCTTGGTTCCTTGGATGATAAGCCAGAGCTGCTTGAAATGCACACAATTCTATTTAGGTGTTAAAAAGAGTAAAAGTGGAGAACCTGTATTTTGTCACATTTTCACAGGTGAGTGAGAGAAAGGCTAGGCGGGGAAATCTGGGTTTGTCATTCTTCCCTTCTGGCTTCTCCAAGAAACACTATGCCTATCTCTTGCTTGTAGCTGGTGGCACATTCCCATAGGTGAATAAAACATAGATTTGTTAAAGCAGTTACATGGTGTGCATTCAGGAACACACCTGCGTTTATTGATCAGCGGGCATCAAAGTAATAAGGAGAAGATGAGACAGTTAAATGCAAGATAAATGCTCATCCATTGGTTGTGCTAACACGTGTCCTAGGCAATGAGTGATAAGGCCTTTTAAAAGCCTACCTTATGGGAATTGATGAACTTTAAAAAAATAATTAAGATTCGTTGTGTATGTTACACCATGGTCATTTCCACAGCAGTTATTTTTCATCCTGAATTGTGTGGGGCATTCAGAAAGGAGTTACGAAAGACCAACAGGAAGGGGAACTTCCATGATAAATGGTTAGAAACAGCACAAATGTTTCCTACAGATCAGCTAAGATAGTTCACACCTTGTGACTCTATGATGAAAAATCCTCACTTTTTCACATAAAACATGGAGGATGATAATAACCTCAGACAAATATCCAACCACAGATTGTTTCACTGACTTTGCCAAAAAGGGACAGCACTTTTCCAGCTACTTGATTGTTCTACTAATCTTTAGAGAAAAAGCAAATTCTTTCTGATAAAGGACCCTGCAACTCAACTAGGATCTAATAATTCAATAACTGACAGCATCCTACTATTTCCCGGGTCATGTGTCCATCTCTGCAGGAAATGGTACATAAGCTGTTGAGAAAGAGAACTGGAGAGGCAAGCTGGAGAAGAACAGGTGAATCTCTAAACATAAAGGAGATCACACAGGATTCATGACTGAACTCTTCTCTCATCTGTGATAACAGAAATAAAACACTCTAGACAAATTCCAGTTAATCACTACAAACTATAATGAAGTCACTTCACTGAACTTATCTTAGACTTAGCTTTGTGCATACAAGACCCAAAGTGCCCTTCAGGCTTCACAAAACTAAGAGGAACTTGGTGTAAGCTTTATCCTTATGCTTCCTCCATTGGAGGACAGTGTTACAAATGCAGAGGTATACACTCTAACTATCTCTAAAGAAAAATTAAAGGCAGAAAGGGGTTTAACCTGGTGATAGAGGGGCATTTAGTCAGATACATCAAAAAGGCTTGTGTAAACTTTCTTTTAGTATTTAGCTTCTCTGCCTCCAATTCAGGTTAGAAATAGAAATGCAGCAACCAACAGCATCCATAGAAAAAAGAGCAGCCCATGTAGCTAGCATTATTACATACATTTAATTCAGAGAGGCTGTTATTATTTAATTGTTGCTATTGTGTTACAGGAGTTCCTGCATATTTCCTTTGAGATCCATCTACAAATGTATTAGATGCTGTATGTAGTCCCTGATGAAGTCAACAGAAAGATGCTTTGATAGAGTTTAGACCAAGAAACAGAAGGCGTTCTGAAGTTTCTAAGTGGTAGCTATTCATAACTCCTTTCTGTCTCTCTAAATTCACATGAAAGGAACTTATGAACAAAAATATGGGGTTCAACTTGATGCAAAAGATATGTTAGAATAGATGGTGGAAGCAGGAGGACAAAGGCAGGTGTATCCTGCAAAGAGCGATATTAAGCCAGATGCTGCTCTTCAGTTTTAATGTGTTTAACAGCCTGTTGAGCATCCACTTAGCCAGCAAGGTCACTCCATCTTTGAACTCATGTCAGCTCAGACTTGGGAGTATCGCTTGGTTAAATCTCCATGTTCTATTGTACTAATAGTGTAAACATTCTCCACCCCCAAAATAACTCCCAATATTTGTCTTTATCATCTTCATATAAATGTCAAATGCTATTTGCTTACATTTGCATAGAGCCTCTCTGTCACTGTGATTAAAGATCTGGTATCACAGCTTCACAGCACAACCCAAGGGGGAAGAAGGAAGAGTCAATCTTTTCCTCTCAGGCAGAAAATCTTGTGGAATTGTTGACATGTTGGGTAGGTGCACTTGTTCTGGGGAAAGAAATGAAAATGTGTTTATCAGAATGACTAACAGAAACAAAGCAAGTTAAATGATACTTGATACCCAAAGATAGGAATCAGGACATCCTTTTCTCTGCCACTGACTGATTTTATAATTAGGTAAGTCAGTTCACCCTCATCCCCAGTGTTTCCCCTTCTGTGATTTATTTTAACCTGTTTAGATCTTGATCTCTTCCAAGGCAGGTTTGCCTCCTATTCTATATTGCACTTAGCAAAAAGTGACAGTAGTTATTGTTTCAGTGTCTGTCTGCTGTAACAAGAAATTATCATCTGAAAGGATACCAAGAAAAGGAAGTTAAGATGCTTGTGGGCAGTAATAAGGAAGGATATGAATACTTTGTATAAAGAATTGATGTTTCAGGATCCCTTTGAATTGTTGAGTAGGGTCACCAAGTAGCAAAGGGAAGCTTATCCTCAAGTCTGTTATGTTCCACTTGCTTCTGGAAACACTCAGAGGGGCAGTACTTGCACAGCCCGATAATAACTGATCTAGGCCTGGCACCAATCGGTGTTTTGACAGTCTCCATCTTTTTGCTAATACCTTGCATTTATATAGTGCTTATCAGTAAACTTCAAGTGCTTCCCATTGTCTGATTAATACTTGAATACCCCGAGGCTCAGACAGCTGGTGTGTGACTCCACATGCCTAGCAAGGCAAGGCCCTGATGGTAATGGAGCACTGAGTAAGAGGTAATGAGCTAGTAGCAAGCTAGTAACAGAACACAGAGATGACAGGCTGTGCTATAGGTGTTTGGGAATACAGCTGTACATGTAGCCAATTCTGTCCCTAAATAAATTCCTCCTTAGAACATGCTGGTTTGATATCTGAATGACAACCCCTGTCTTCTCTAGCATAAATTATAATCTTTTCCTGTCAAATTATTGTTAGATGAGTATTTTTGAATACGGATGTTAAAAACTCTAGTTAACACAAATGCCTGAACACGAGTTCAAGTACACAATTTCAAGCACACAGGATTTTTTTTTTAAAAGGCTATTTATGTAGGTATTTATTCCAGTTTTGGTAGGGTTACAGATGTCACATGATGGTGACATTCTCCCTGTAGCATTCAACATAACTTAGGAAAATGTTCTTTTCTCAGCTGCAAACTCTGTCATTCCATGCCACTGAAATTCTATATACCATTGACTAGTAATAGTGGTAAGAAGGAGCACCCATTTCCATTTTATTCCATATACTTTTTGCATATGTGCTATTCTGAAATTCTCCTTTCTTTTGCTCCTGCAAAGTCTATAGAAAAATGCTGGTTTATGTCCCTTGTCAATCTGTCCCCTCATTTCACAGATTATTTTCCATGCCTGTGATAATTTCTGAAATCTACCCCTGCTCTCCATCTTCTGCCAGGTCTCACTACTGCTGGATGTGACTTACAGATGAGGAAGTAATCTTTTTCTGTAATATTTTCTTCTCTCTTCCATGCTGTTGGTTTCCACTGGCTTGGCTTTCAGCTACAAGCCCAGGGATGGAAAGCAATACCAAGGCTGATTTCTTCAAATTAATGGTCTCTGGTCATCTGCTTGCAGCATCATCAAAGTGCCTGTGTCTTCTGGTTTATTCATGGGGCTTTAAAGAAATAGGATTCATCTGGGATGCTCTTTCAAAGCAATTGAGTGACCAAGCAAGTCAAAATAATTAAGCTTTTAACTTCCAGGGGAAGCTCAAGTGACTTCAGGGAGGAGATCTGTGTAAATGATCTGACTTTCCCTGCTAGTGTTTGTGTTAGTCCCGATCTGCATAATGCTATTCAGGTTTTTCCATAATGTCTTTATATCCTTCACATCTTCCTCTTGGCTGCCCAGCTCCAGCTGCTCTCTGATAGTTGCTTGAGACTTGTGCATTACTAAAGGTTATTGCACTGTTGTCTTGCACCTGAGTAGCAAGGTGCTTCTGCTAGAGGATGCTGTGCAAGGAGTGTGCCTCTGGGAAGCTCCTTTACAGAAGACTCAAGTGCTTCATTGCCGGAAATCCCTTCTTGCCAGAGTTTTAATCTGTGATTGAATACAAAGCTAATGTTACTGTGGCTGCTACAGAACTGTGACTGTTGCCCATCAATCATCTCATGACACTAAATCAGCCTCCATGATAATCAATGGGAGCTTATCTAATTTGACTTTATGCACCTAAAACTTAGTTCTCTGGTCGCAGCTGAGCCATTAGGTTCTTTTGACAACCAGTGGAAACCTTTCAGTAGTTTTGTCAGCCTGTCCATCTTCAGCATCATTAGATGTACGTATAATTAAATATTCATGGATCTCTATTGCTGGGGCCACCTGGCACATAAGAGGCCTTGTGCCAACTCTCACGAGCTCCAGAACACAGTAGCTGCATCTAAATCATACCTAGGACCAGTGTGGAGAATCAAGTCCCAGTACAGTCATTCAAGTCCCAGAGCCTTGAGTACATGAGTTGGCTTTCATTCATTCATTCATTCATTTTCATTTCACTTGTGTTGATGGATCCCTGAACTCCAGAAGGATGTTGGTTGTGTTGGAGCTGTGCAGTTTGACCTCTGCTTCAAGATGAAGTCCCACCAGGTAAGAAGTGCTCCTCACCCTAGTTTTTATGGCATAGTTTTTCTGAAAACAACAGATCCCTGTAGCCTTCAGGCTAGAGGTTATTTTAGAGCTGAGATATTATTTGTGCTTTCTGTTGAAGCTGGCCAACTGCATGGAAAAGAATTCAAGATTCCTGTGTGAGGTAAAGGAAGCAGAAATAAGCCTGGCTCCACAGCTTGTGAGATTACTGTTTTGGCAGATGAGTCCTGGGTTCCAGTCTTTTCTTTTAGGGATTATTCATGCTTTATTTTGTCAGTAGAGTGCTCAGTGTAAAAAGCACAGACAAGCCCATGAAGCAAGCTCTCTAATACAGATGTCACTACCTAGACATATGCACTAATCACTTTGCCAAGAGTTGCAATGCCTAAGACCCCTCCAGGGTCTAGTCTGCACTTCATACTATATAAGAAGATTTTAATTAGTGGATAAACAGAGCCATTCAGTCAGGAAAGAAGATGCTTCAGTAGAAGGACTCTCTCGATAGGCCACATGATAGAAGAGTATTTGGGTCTTGGGCAACTTCCTGTGCCTCCTGTCACAGCACCCAGCCCTTGCATGCCTCTTGCAGTAAGTAAACTCATAGTCACCTGCAAAGGATTAGTCTCTGACAAATCAACAGGAGATGGCCTTCAGCACAATTAGCTTGACCACTGGAACTGTCAGTGCAGTAAAAATCTCACTCAATAAGGTCATTGTATCCTATTAGAAAAGAAATTTTGGCTTCTTCTCATGGTTAGTGAATAATAATCATTTGCTAATTGTTTGTCTCTTTAATGGAATAGTGGACTTCGCCAAGAGGCATTGATCTAGGCATTGCTTTCTACTTAATATGAGAACTCAAGGCCAAACCTGCTCCTGATAGATTCCCAATGGAAATTCATTGGCTTTAATGAGATTGTGTTATTTGTGAATCAGGAAAGATTTTGGCTTCAAAATCCTGATTGTATTGATTTATAAGCTAATAACTATAAAGGAACATGATGCCATTCTAGGCAATAACAATTACTCAGGAAAGAAAACAAACTTCCTGGAAGTGATGCTGTTGATCTGAATAGTCTTTGGAAAGATGTGTCAGTTAAAGAGAAATGGATTGGCATATAGTGCTTTCTGAACCACTGTTTGTAAGAAGCTCTGGGTAAACAGACCAGCTTGCTTACCCACAGCAGTGGGGGAAACTGGGGTTTAGCATGGGCTTCTAGCACTCAGCTCAGAAGTGAGGAAAACTGGCTTGCCCTGAGCTAGCAGCAGAGTTCACCAGTTCAGGTTTACCTTCACTGCAATCACACAGTGTCTACCAACTGCCAACATGCTAAACTGCCTTTGCCTCACCATGCCATACCTGTGCCTTAGCACCTCTGCTCCCCAGTTACTTCAGTTTGCCAGGCATTGTTCCTTCTCCAAAATGCATTTCCTTCTCCCAGTTTTTTCTTTAAAACCAGATGCAGGAGGTGTGAGAGTGTCTGTACATATGTCTTCAATTCTCTAGTCACTTACAGAAGAGCTGAAGGTTGATAACTTCCCTTTTCACTTCTTAATTTAGGTGAGAAGCTCTTTCCTAAAGACAGTGACCTTTACTTCTCTGAAAATGCTATTCACAATTATGCTGCTGTCTAAATAATGTCTGTGGTTATACTGAGGTGAACTAGGCACCTCGTAAATAATTCCACTGAATTCCATTACTGGTGAAACAAAGAATATAGAGAAACTTATTTATGGGAGAGACTTTCAATTTGAAACACTGCCTCATTTATTCTCCTTCCACACTTGCCCCACAGTAGGAGGAGAAATACGGCACTCAGAGGGAAAAGGAAAAAAAAGCAAGCTTTCTGAAAATACAATAGCTTCATCTTTACTCAAATATTCAGGAATATTAATTTGGAAATTGGAGTATTTTGGCAAATTAAGTTGTGCAAAAATAGATCTATCAAAGACAAATGCATTTTGTGCATTTTATCAGATTTACAATGCCAATCTCAGAAGAATGCCTAAAAATATCTAACAGTACTTGAAAAAAGTCTGAAATGGTATTAATGAAGACAAATAAAACTCAAGGACAACAAATATACTTCTAAGCAAATAAAATGCTACTTATGCACATTTTTCACTAGACTTAAAAGAGAAAAATCATTAAAAACACTGGAATATATGATTTTTATTGTTACTTTGAAACATAAGTCATTAAAAGTGAGCACACTAGCTAAGAAAATGAGTGGTCTTTGAAGTTACCAAAAAGACTTATGCTAAAGATAAAGACTTATCTGCAGTTATAGGACTTAATTTACTTCATGCTTCCCACCATTTTTCAGTAGTTTAATTTCAGCAGTTCCTTCACAAAACACTGTATAGATTTTGCACAGCTGCATTTCAGATGCTTCAGGGAGTGAATTAATTTCCGGGACTCTGCAGATCATTCTGTATCTTTCTGTGAGTGATATTAGTAGTTATAAAGAGCCAGGCATTGATTATTATTATTATTATTATTATATTTTTAAGGTAAGCATACCTGCCATTCAGAACAAATGAACTAAGTGCCAAGTAATGTGCTTAATGACTAATGCCTAATGGTTGTCTGCAACCTCAAGACTTCATGGACAAATCCACAATTGCAACAACTGTGTTTATAGATGACTTTTTCTTTAGTTATGTCTCCCCTTTGGAGAACAACTCTACTTTTTTAGGATCCAAATCTCTGTCATGTTGGAATGCAATTAACATCTAATTGAGGTTATGGATCATCTGGCAAAAAAAACCAAAAAAACCCTATGCAGTCACCTGCAGCTGCTACTATAAATCTGCAGGTTTGGGGGAAAATAGATGCTACCAGAGCAGAACCCAAGAGCTTTTGGGTGAATCAAGATGGTCACAAGCTGGAGTGCTTGACCTGTGAGAAGAGGCTTGCTTGGCCTGGGGAAAATGAGGCATTGGGAGGATCTAATATCAGCTTTCCAGTGCTTACAGGAAGGTCATTGATAATACAGAGCTTCACTCTTCACAGTGGTTCATGGTGGAAGCACAAGAAACAACAGGGACAGGTTGAAACAAGACAAGTTCAGACACTGTATAAAAAAATCTCTTTCATAAGAACCATAAAGCAGGAGAGCAGATTGCCCAGCAAGGCTGTGCAGCCTCCTTCTAGAGATTTTCAAGAACTGGACAGATAAAGCCCCAAGCAGCTCAACCTGATCTTGTAGCTGACTCTACTTTAAGCAGGATATTAGTTGAAATGAACTCCAGCGGGCTCATCCAACCTTAATTTTCCCATGATCCTATGATAATTGGGGTAGCTGGGTACATTCTGTGTGAGAAGGCTTGGCTTGTAGCTCAATTTAGCATCACAGTCACCGGTTCTTCTCCCTTCTTCCTTCCAAATTATCCTACCTGCTTTAGGGAAGTACTTCAAGTACAGAAGTGTACCTTGCTATGAACTTTAGGACTGGATGATTATCCACCTCTGCACAGTGAAGGCTTATCATAGAATCATAGAATGTTTTAGGCTGGAAGGGACATCTAGAAGTCATCTGGTCCAACCTCCCTACACAAGTAGGAACATCTCTATCTAGGGAAGGTTGCTCAGAGCCGCATCAAGCCTGACCTTGAATGACTTCAGGGATGGGGCCTCCACCACCTCTCCGGGCAGACCATTCCAGTGGTCTGCCACCCTCATATTAAAGAACTTTTTTCTAATATCCAGTCTAAACCTGTCCTTTCATAGCTTAAAACCAAAAAGCCTTTTGAATAGACCTTGCCCTGTCTTCATGTAGGCCCATTTAAGGTACTGGAAGGTCATTATAAGATCCCCCTTGTCGTCTTCTCGTCTCCAGGCTGAACAGCCCCAACTCCCTCAGCCTGTCTTCATATGAGAGATGTTCCATTCCCTTAAGCATTTTGGTGGCCCTCCTCTGAACATGCTCCAATGTGTCTACATCCTTCTTGTGCCGGGGGATTTAGTCTTCAGGTCTAACCACCTACTCACCTACTTACTTTCACAGAGAAGAAGAAATGATGCTCACAGGACACAATGCATTTCACCATTTTAATGTTGCTAGTCCATTTTAACAACCCCAAGCTGGCATTCCCAAAATTCTCCATTTCATTTGACATCAATTTTTACGTTAAAAACACTTATCTGAAGGCTTGCTATGACACAAGCAAGACTTTTGAAGAATTCTTAAATAGATCCCATAAAGATTCTTCTTACTAAATATAGCTAATGTTCAAGAACACATCATGTGAAGTAAAACAACAATTTCTATTTGAATAAAGTATATTAGAGACATGTATTAGAAAATATGTGGGAAAAACAATTGAACACTTGAATTGGTTCTTTCTTAACTGGGTCTGTGAGTTCAAGGACATAGCAGGGAATTGCCACCCTTGTGGATAAGAGGTATGAATAACCTGCCTCTGAGGACATACAGAATGTCTTTTCTACACAGTTCACCTAATAAAAGGAAACAGGTTCTAAATGCAGGTTTAAAAAAGGAGGACACAGCAAGGACAAATGCCTCAGAAATTTGCAAAACCAGTCAGAGTTGTTTGGTTTTCATACTGAGGTAAGTTCGGAATCTTCCAAAGTCAGCTTAGTCCTAGCTACATCTGTGGCTCAAAGAATTTTGCATAGAATCATAGAATCACAGAATGTTTTGGGTTGGAAGGGACCTTTAGATGTTATCTAGTCCAACACACCTGCAATAAGCAGGGACATCTTTAACTAGATCGGGTTGATCACAGCCCCAGCCAAACTGACCTTGAGTGTTTCCAGGGATGGATTATCTACCACCTTTACAGGCAACCTAGTATTTCACCATCCTCACTGTATCTTTTTGTTGTATCTAGTCTGAATCTACTCCCCTTTTACTTTAAAACCATTACCCCTTGCCCTATCACAACAGGCCCTGCTAAAATGTCTGTCCCCGTACTTTCTTATAATTATTGAAAGGCCACAATAACGTCTTCCTGGAGCCTTCTCTTCTGCATGATAAACAAATCCAACTCTCTCAGTCTTTCCTCACAGTACAGCTCTGACTATGGTCAGCTCCAGCCCTCTGATCATTTTTGTAGACATCCTCTGGACCCACTCCAGTAGGTCCATGTCTTTCTTGTGCTGGGAACTCCAGAGCTGGATGCAGTATTCTAGGTTAGGTATTACCAGCACAAGAGTAGAGGGAGAGAAACACCTCCCTCAACCTTCTGGCCACGGTTCTTTTGATACAGCCCAGCTGGCCTTCTGGGCGGAGAGTGCACAATGTCCTCTCACATCCAGGCAATAGGATCATCCTTCACCAAACAGCATATGAACAGCTTGTCTGGGAACTCCAGAATTTGGAACAAACTCCTGTTAGAATTGTGGACATTACTATGATGTCACTGATGTTACCATTCAACAGAGAGGTGATAATGGCTGCCCTTACCAGTGTTCTCATGGTGGAGAGGAGATCTTGCAATCACAGGATCAACTGCGGTCCTGAATGATCTGCTCGGGATACTGAATGTTATAAACTGGAGGGAATTCTTCAGAACTGTTCCTAAAGAGCTGGCCTTCAACAATAAGAATCATCATGTCAGTTTCCAGTATCCCATACCAGAGGAGAAGACATTGTTTTTCCTACTGTGCAATGGAGCCTTACCATCCCCAGGTCTCACTCAGCAACCAGTATGTGCTAGATAAGTCCAGAAAGACCTTGACTGTGGTAGAGTTCCCCTTGATCAACAGTGTACAATGTTCTCCTGCTGCATATGGACAATTGCTGTCATTCTCACCCCGTGGTGTGGTTCCTATCTGCAAAACAGTGGAAAGTGCTACCATTCCACAGGCCTGCAAGCATTGCGGGGCTACTGGGTGGGATTCATAGACACCAGTATCAATGACACCAGCTGTACTGGGGCCTTCTTCAATTCCACTTTCTGCCATTAAAGCTAGTCTAGAACCTTCCCCTTACTGTTGTCCTCAGCCCAAGAGGGATCTGAGTGGTACCTTCTAACCTAAGGTCCCCCAGCCAGCCTGTTGCACCTATTGAGAGTATTCATCCATTAACGAGCAGAAATTGGGAAAAGGGCCTGGTAGGTGTTTAGACATCATAAAGACTCGCAAATCTCCATGCAATCCCTATTATTTCAGCCCCCCATTTCTATTACAGCATCTATAGCTTCATTTAAGCAGGAGCTACAACCCCACTGTAGTTTATCAGTGACCACAAACCACACTTGTTCCTTGATGTAGTGGGACCAGATCTGAAGCAACCTATAGGAGTTTGCACCAGCACATTAGGACTGATGCAAATGTACACTCAATGTGTACCTGGGTCTTGCTTCTCTGTGCTTGGCAGAGTTGCCTTTAAGTATTCTACCAGCCCTTGTGGAGAGGCATCTGACAGCAAACCAGGGGGTCCAGGGTCCTTCCTATGAGACCACTTGTATCACTTGTGGGGATTTCTGTGGAGGCTGAATTCAGGCATGATGAAATTTGCAGTGATTTAAAACATCCTATTTGAATGTTCATATAAGCTCTATGAGTATAAAGCCCTCTTCTTACACATTTGTTTGCTTTTTTTGGTTTTTGTGGTTTTTTTTGGTTTTTTTTGTTTGTTTTGGTTTTGGTTTTGTTTTGTTTTTGTTTTGTTTTGTTTTGTTTTGTCTCTTATCTTTCTTCATTTAGGGAAACAGAGAAAAAGTACAGGGAAGTGTGAGAGTCCCAGAAATCATCTGAGTGTGGTGAAACGAATGTGTCAGGGAACTGTGGAAGAACATCACACCAACTTTGTCATCAGCTCCCCACATTCAAGTAAGTCCGGTTCAACTGATTACGCAGGGATCTCTTTCTGGGAATCTGGATCCACCTCTAGATACAGCAACTTCAGTCAGCAACCTTCACAATTGCATCTAGAGCTGGAGAAGACCCTGCCAAATGAAATAAAAAATCTAAAACTAGCTTATCATTCTGGAATTCATTCAAACTGGGTTTCTTTGGGGTTGAAATGACAGACTAATTCTCTTCCTGAAAGGCTTCTTCTGGATCCAGGAGGCCTAAATGTCACTGGGGTTTTTGAGTGAAGATTTTTATCCACCACTGAAACTGATGGTCATCTAGGACTTCATTATGCTGTTGACTACAGCCTTTGGAAAAGCACTGTGCATCCACAAGTTCACTTCTGCTACTGTCCATTGATAACTGTAGGAGATTATTGATGGAGTCTAAAGGATACATAGCTAATTGTTCTGGCTCTGTCCAATAAAGAAGAATGTTCTCCATATACACAAGTTAATTTATGATGTAGGCATAGTAGTGACTAGTTGGTGTTGAACTTAAAGAAAACATTATGCTCTCTCTGAACTTGCAAAATGACCACTATTTGCTTCTAATGCATACAGACTAATTATAACAATTGTTAGCATGTTATATTTTTTTATATGTCATAAAGAAAAGAACAAACTAAAAAGTAGACAGGAGGACCAAATTGCATCTGGGGTAACAGCCAAGCATTAGGTTACATTTCTAGGCCAGTCTCAGCACTAACTTGCCTAAATAGTGGTTAAAATGTCTCTCTCAAACAATTTCCTTATAAATGCACACACTCCAAAGGTCAAGCCCGAGCCAGTGTGAAATAGGCTTTAAGAGAAGCATAAAACTCCTGCCTGACACAGAGTCGGTAGAAATTGAAAAAGCAAAGACTGGGAGGGTTAAAGGCTAATTACTAGAAGAAATCTGGCCTGCTGGCCTAAGGTCTTCTGAGTGGGAGAACAGTCAAATGGGAGTTGTGGGATTAATTGGGTGAAAGACACTGTCACCTTGACATTCATGAAAGTACTTGGGAAGAGTGCTGTTTGCTGATATACTGCGGAGAGTTCATTTGAACTATGGGGGTAAAATATCTCTTTTCCACAAAGGCTTTGCCTTTGCTTTTTGATTGGTGTCAAATATGAAAATTAAAATCTCCAGTTTGAGAAGCACTTGTATGTTTTCTAAAGTTTGTAAATGTTTCTTCCCATTTCCACCATAATAATGAAAGTAAATGTATAACCCAAGGACAAAATTTTCAAGCCTTTGGCTTAACAAAATGAAGACGATAAAACTTGCAAGCTGTAAGTCCCTTTCATGTTCTTTGTGCAACTGGGAACATAACGAGCAGTTCTTTGTGCTTCTTATAAATAACTCCAACATCCACTTATCAGCAGCATGACCTCAAGCCAGGCAATTCAGCTCTCTACTTCGCTTTGCCCAGTAATTGTGATAGCTTGCAATAGGTATCTTATGGTCAAGGATGACAGTGGTTTGGCTGCGGGGGAATGAGGTAGAGTCCTATGCATAATAAACAGCTTGCTGCAAAATTTCACTGCAGTCATATTATATCAATGCAAAAAAATTGTCTTCTGCTCCATCATTTAGTCAGTATAACACTTCTGCCCCGTGGCATAAGATAGCTATTCATAAAAGTTTACGCTTTCCTTCTTTTTTTTTTTTTTCAGTCAAGAGGTCAAAATAGTTCCAAGCAATTTGTATTCAGGTTACTTTTGAAGCACTATATAGGAGACACATGGACAGTTTTGTGAATTGGAAGTATAAATTAGTACATCTGACTCTTACTTATTAATGTTTCAGAAGACATCAAATCTCCTAAAAAAAGGACAATCAGTACAAAGAAAGGTTTCTCTTATTGATCAGCTTGTCATTTTTTCACCTCAGCATCACACTGTAGTAGAAATAAAGGTCATTTCAAGAGAAATTCCTCAGCTCACAAATCTGATTCCTGTCCATCATGCAAGTCTCACTCCTGTGCAGCAGCACAATAAGTATGAGAGCCTGGTAAACCTTTAGCCAAGAAAGCAGAGATCCACTTCAGTTCAGCTCAGTTTATGCATCTACCAAAGACTGTACCAGGTCTCTGTGTGATATGATAACCCAGCAATTCCAGCAGAATCACAGTCAACATTTCCAAGGTGACAAAAACTTTGCACAACTGGAAATTTACTTTACCCAAACATCACCATTTCTGTGTGGATTACGGATTCAAACATATACAAACTTTTCATCCTTACTAAGAACTAGCCTCATTCCATCCACTTCGTGCATCACCTCCATGACCCCTCCTGTCCCTGCTGTCAGGGTGGGACCAGCCGTGCCAATGCTGCTTCAGCATGAGGGTTGGACCATAGTCTAGAGGTATTCCCACAGCTGTGGGCTTTGGTCTTGAGCATGATGTTGAGTAGACATGGTGCAAGCTAGCAGTGCTGGGAGGTCATGTTTAGAGAGAGAGAGACAGGATGTGCCATCTGTGTCTTAAGTGCTCAGGAATGGTGGTGTTACAGAGCAACTATCAAAGTAAAAGCTGCCTACACTGATGAGAAATGGGGACTGCCTATAGTGCTCTCCAGTTTTGTATTTGGTTTTCAGTCCACATTCCTGACTTTAGTCCTCATAAAGTCAGTTCTGCCCCAGCCTCTTGCATTATGAAAACTGATTTACATATCCAAACAAATGGCCCTCAAAGGGGAAATTCATGCTGACAAAATATAACTCATGCTTATCCTTTTTAGAGCTATCTTTGCATTAAAGAAAAGATTAACAAACAAAACCGAGGAGATAAAGAAAGAAATGTCAAAGAACCACAGGGATTTTTGAGAAACTATTCAACCATCCATGTACCTTCATGAAGATGCGGTTGGGGGGAGGGAGATTTCCCAGTTGACAGGTTTCTCCACTTGTGAACATGTTGAAAGATCACTCATATGTTTTCAATGAAGTCACTGACAGTCAAGAATGCTGGAGGCAACAGCTGTTGGAGATTGATTTACCTCGAGGCTATTTAATCTCTCCGCATCTCATAAGGATGCTTGCTAGGAGGAAGGTAAAGAAGCACAACTAAAAACTGTATTGCTTTCAGCAGCTGTTGTTATTCCTGAAAGTCAAGAATGGGTCAAAAAAATGTGATGAAAGTCTCGGATTGTTATCAGCTATAGGGGTGGCCAAGGCTTACTGCTTCCTTTGGGGGTAGAGTTTCCTTTGTGGAATGAAATACAGTAAAATTACTAACTCCAAGAGGGCTTAGTTGCCTGGGAGTTACCGTGAAGTGTGTATGTGCCTTGGAATTTCCAGAATTATAAGTATATTATGGCAGTCTGGAGTGATACAGGTTGTGAAAGGCGGCCCTTGTGTTCAGTAACAGGATCTGGGACAATCAGGCAGTAAGAAAAGACAACATAAAGCATTCATTAAAATCATGAAAAAAAATGACTGAAAAGCAGAGTGCAGCTGCTGTACATGTCAGTTACTATTTCTGAATGGTGTCCCTCTGTGAAACTCTGGATTCTTATTAAATCACATTGTCCAACAATGCATTAGACCTCTGAGCTATAAGACATTTGCCTACCTCGTTGAAAATGCAACACATGCATCTCCCAGCAAAGCTTCTTTTTTGTAACCATGATTTTTCCACGGTTTGCTAGCAAAACTTTAGAGAGGAAAATTAGCATGGACTGCATTTTCAGTGGAGGAGGAAATAGATATACATCTTTGGTTCATCAGAGATTTCATTGCTGTGTACATGTAGGATGCCTTGTGGCTTCTCAGAGTGCATCATTGGGTATAAAACTTATGTCTATTCCCTCCAGAAATGTAAGACAGTGCTCGATCCTGGGCAGTAGCTGTCTACAGCTTGACACCTCATTCATCCCTTACAAATCTTTACAGTGGATCACTCAAGAGGCATGTATACCAGGGCTTTAGTTTGGATCAAGAATACACTTTTGAAGCAAATCTCCCAGTATCCCCTCTTACTGTGTTTTGATTCCCATCATAAATCTGTCCTGGAGACCATTAGCCAGATTCCTGTCAGATGAAACTGAAGTGGAAAGTGTGCTTTAGAAGCATACCTTGTTGCACTGCACCACAAAGGGCTCTGCAAGACCAGACTAGATCTAGTTCAGAGTAGAATAACCTTGAAATGTGAACAGTATGGACATTAGGTCCTTAGTACTAGCTGTTTCATTATGCAGACTCACTCCTACCAGTCCACAAACATTGTTGATATCCACATAGCCATATAAATGCACCAGTTAATGAAGACCCTCTTCATAAAGAAAGAAAAAAAAAGAAAAAAAAAAAAGCAAAGCAAAGCAAAGAAAAGAAAATAAAAGAAAGGAAAAGAAAAGAAAGGAAAAGAAAAGAGAAAAGAAAAGAAAAGAAGAAAAGAAAAAGAAGAAAAAGAAGAAAAGAAAAAAACAGTTAAAACCATCATGTAGTAGCAGAATGGATCTAAAGATCTGAAAGTCACTGTTATACTACAGTCAGAGAATGATGAGCATATTTCATGCTGTTGCTGTCTCTTAACATTAGAAGAGTTCTCAGGAGCAGCACATGAGGCAGCAAAGACAGAAGAATTCGAAGATAGAAGCCTTTGGTTAGCATGGATCTAAAATGCTTTAAGTATTCTTCATATGCTGAAAAAAAATGGCCAAGCCATAGAAAAGATCATAATGCTGAACAGGTAGTGTGTTCTTGAAGAGTACCTACATATGATTTGCTCCTAGGACAGTAATTAATTGCACAGGGCATGTAGCCACACCACTCTAGCACAGGACTGTATAGGAAGTGATCACCACAGGGCCTTGAGATTATTACATAGTCCTGTGAATTCGATGCATAACTGAAGTTTAGCCAACCTACTCAAAATTTTGTCTCTGAGAAAACTAATAAAGGGCCATTTTTGTTGAGTGGCTTGTGACTACAGAGAAGAAACCATCAGATTCCTGAAAACTTCTGTCCCATGAGTAAGTACTTAAACAGAACAGTATTTTTTCTTGTGGCTTTTCAGCAGTTCCCCTTCTAGGACAAAGTGGAAATTGGAAAAAGGAGAAATGCAGAAATTAAGAAAAAATAATTGCAGACAGTGTCCAACAAAATCCAATAACAGTTTTTCTGGTGATTACACCAAAGATTGGATCAGACAGTTTTGGTACAGAAGTTTTCAGAGCATTTGATAGTTTCACAGTAATCTGACTATGGTAGATATCCAGTTCCTGGTTTTGTCCACTTGCCACCAAGCTGATAGGCATTTAACATTAGTGATGGAATATGCAAGTCCTGTAGCATGATGGCTTTACCAAATAAGAAGTATCATACAAGATTATTTGTTTTTCTAATTGTAAGCTTAAAAAGAAGAAAAATAAATGCTAAAGCTTTTGAGCTAGAGACTAGATGGTAACAGTACTCTATGGAAAAAAAAAATAATGAAAATATTTGACACTTGCATGATTTTTAGCCTACGGCACTCTAAAAACACATTCTTGTACTTACCAAAACTTCCACCAAAGTGCAACCTCTTCTGGTCTATGGATAGCCCTTGTCCTCAGAGGACCACTGGCACAGATGTCATTGCTCTTCTTTGTAGGAACAGTGAACACAAAATGAGGCTTGCAAGAACCTGACCAAAGCTCCTGCTAATCTCACTAGCTGTAGATCACAGCCTTTTCATGGGGCTGTTCCCTAACAACTGAAAGACAAGGAATTTGTTCAATTCCAGCTCCAATGTTTATAGACGTATGACCCAGTCAAAATCCACCCTTGAAGGTCTTCATCCTTCATAGTTGTTTTCCCTGTATATTTCAACATATCTTTCAGCATCTTCTGAAGAGGTCCTGATGCAGCTGATTCCGCTGTCATCTTTCAACAGCAAGAAAGTAGTTATGTTTTTCCAGCCACCAGACAAATAAATTTCTACACTTTACCTGAAAACATTTTTTTGTTTGTTTTAGGTTTTTTTGTTTGTTTTTAAACCCAGATTTGTCATTTCTGTTTGTTCAGGGAGGCATTCATATTCCTCCTGCAGATACATCCTAGAAATGCTCTGCAACATTGAGTATTCATGAACCTTGCTTGAGGAAAGCTTTTGTGTTAACAGATAATGAAGTACTGGCACTGAAGGTACGAAGATACTGTCATCTAAGCTTATTCCATAGCACAACCTGACTTCATATTCACCTCAGATATGAGCTGTTCAAAAGAAGTCTGCTCAAACAGAGTAACCAGAGGAGGAAAGTAGAAGCTCTCACACTCACTCAGCCTGGAGAAAGCTGTGCCAATGCATACTGGACACAGGCTGGGTACAGCCATGGCCAGACTGGCCAAGTCCTTCATTCCCACCTCGCATCAGCCTTTGCAAGCAGCATCGCGTATTAAATACTGGACAAAGAATTGGATTGAGATCTTTCCTACAAGGGCTCAGTGTAAAGGAAGCTGTAGGCAGCAGAGTTGCTGCTGTAATGACACATGCAGCTCAGGTCAAAGAGCATGGTCCCAAGGACACTGAGTAACAGATGTATACTTAGCAAGGGACCAATTTGTATGATAAAATAGTTTAATGTGTTTGTTCTCTGGTAATTTATAGTAATAGCTGATACCATTATAAATGTGTGAGTTCAAGACATTACAAATCAGATAAAGAACACACTTCTCATCCCTATCCGTTTCTTTACTTAGACCTATTTCATAAAGTTTGGTTCCATAATGCAACTGCTTTGATCCATGCTAGACCATGTAGAAAAATACCTCAATTTCATTTGGAGAGTCAGGATCAAGACCTAATACAGCAGGTAATTTTAAAGTCTTCCCATGTACAGTCACCCTTCTACTGCAGATGGACATCTTGGGGGCAAGAGACAGTTGCTTCTGTCTTGTTTTTAGGTGCGAAAACCAGCAGAGGAATGTGAAAGGCTTAGAACATACCATCCCAGAGCAGTAAGTCTCAGCTTGCAAAGGAGACTCTAGTTAAGCAATGACAAATTCCTTCCTCTCATTAGAGGCATGTTCCTCAGCATCAGGACCTTTCCCTGGAATGTGTCTTTGAGCTCCAAGGTCATTATACTGATGGAAAAAAAAGAGATCTTGATGGTCTAAAGCAAAAGCCTGCAAAGCAGCTTTCTCAGACCCCACAAGCCATGTGTGAAGGAATGAAAAGCAGCCTGTTGGAGACCTTGAGAAGCTATAAGCTGTGTTCTTACAGTGCATGAAGAGGTCAGCTCCTGGGGCAAAGCACAGAGACAGATAAGAAATCACCCACATCAGCTGCCATTTCAAAATTGGAATCATTGCAAAACAGTATTTTCCATAAAACTGTCCAAAAAGAACGGAGAAACTTTCATGGTCCTTTCCAGTGGTAAGGATGCATTGGGTGATTGCAGAAAGTGAGGAAGAGGATACAGTTCCTGGGCTCTGTGATAGTGCACGTTCCTTCAGTCTCTAAGGGACAGTGAGATAAATATGATAAAGAAGGAAAAATACAGAAGGGGTAAAAATAAACATTTTGATTCACCCAGCCTTGTCATCCACGAATGAGAGGAACATGAAATCTCAAAGAATAACACTAAAAATGGCTTTCATTAATCTGTCTGTCCCTCCACATCCATAGACAATGAGCAACTCAGTCACCAGATACAACTATGACAAAAAGCAAGAGAACAGATAGGAGAGGATTATGATCTTGATGTAGAACATCATCTGTATAGAAAAAGAAAAAAATAATCAAGAATTCATAGGAAACATTGTTGAAGGGACTCTTGGAAACTTTACTAGTTTTATCCTCAAGGCAAAAGAATAAAATTCAGCTGAATTTAGGAAAGTTATATTTACTTATTTGGATGCAAGTGTCCAATTAATTGTCTACTACAAAAAAAAAAAGTTTCATACGTGCTTCTAACACAAGAAGGTTTTGCTTTCCATTGTCAATGTCTGAACTACAAACTAAGCAACCTGAACGTTTCAGGACTAATCTAAGTTATGAAATGTTCACCTTGTCTCCTGGGATGTCTTAGTCAAAAGAGGAAAATATCAAATATCCCAGCTTCCGTATTAGCAAATCCCTTCTTTTCTGAGTGAAGCATTTTGCTTCTGTAACTAAAAATATAAAACAGAACAACACCCACACATTAAATGTATATATATATAAAAACAGAAAGTGGGAACTTACACAGGTGCATGTTCATTTATACAGTGTTACCTTCTTGTAGTTAGAATTGGTCTCAAGCTGACAGCAATGCCCTTTAAAAACAATCAATGAGATTGTTGTGTGAAATTTGGTGTGGAGGTTTTCCTCCAAAAAACTTTTTCATTAAAATGTATTGAAAGAGAGAGGAGTTATAAAAGTGTGTGTTTGTGTGCATGTGTGTTTGCACATGTGATTTCAGACTGGAGGAAGGGGCTATGCTCTGTCACACTGGGGAATTTCCATGTCCCAGATTATTGCAAATGGGATGAAAAATGAGGGGGAAAAAAAAAAAAAAAAAAAAAAGATGCCTGGTCCTGTTTCTCAATTCCTCATGGAGCCTGGAGGCATAAACTATTCAGCAGCTGGTCTGGGAAAGAAAATTCCCCCTCCATGAAACATTATAGCACAGTTGAGCACATTTACGGTTGCACAAAACTTTTCATGGCATCAGCTATTTTCTTTTGGGAAAGACAAAATACTTGAAAGCACAGCCCCATTCTGCTGCTGCAATTTTCTAAAGAAATTTTCTCTTTTGCCCAAAAGAATAGCCAGTCATGAATATGCATGTGTATGCAGGCACTGGGCAAGCCAGAAGAACAGAGTGTCTTTCCCAGGGAGCCTGACTGCAGGATGTCCTGGAGAAGCTGGCCATTTACAGTGCTCATCACTTTAGCCTCCCACCTACAGCACAAATAATGGCCCATCGGAGGTGACCTGAACAAATGTACCTAGGCACAGTGCAGGAGTGCATTGCCCTAAACAACCATCTTTACCTTGTTTTAAATTTCTCCTTATCTTCTGTCAGGAAACTCACAATGAGGCAGCTGGATAAAAAGAGACAAAGCACAGGAAGTTTTTTGTGTTTTAATATCTGGAGCCCAGAAGTGAGAGCTGTTTTGTTTGATTGCTGTAATTTCTTTATCACTTTTGAAATTATGTTGCTGATGTGGTGAAGAAATACATTTATTTATCTTTCCCTTATCTTGAACTCAGCATGATTTCAGAGTTGCTGGATAACAAGGCAGTCCTCTGCCAGGCCTGTATTGACTCTATAAGCAGGAGGACCATAAACACTTCAACTCCTTGCATGTTCTCCAGAGAATCAAAAGAATAACCAAGAGCATTTCTATAGATATTATGAGTTGGTATCACAAGTGTGGTATCACAGGTATCACAGGTGTCAGAACAGGGAGATGCACCTTTCCAAGACAGTATTAACTCTGGGAGGCTGTCTAGCATGTACCAAGATCTTAGGAAGTGTGCCTGAAAACTGAGTTTGTCACATTCCCCCCATCTCAATGGGGCTTGGTGGAGGTGTTGTTAACTATGGGATTTGTCTTTCTACCATAGTGTCACACCATCTCAAAACCATTGATTTGTGAAACCACAACATACCATACTGAAGCAGAGAATGGTATATAAGTTTTAAGATGGTGAATTGGTGAGAAGGAGATTTTCAACAATTTTTTTTATATAGTGCCTAATCTTGGTTACATGCTCAAGACATTAATTTCTAGAGGGCAAATAAAAATTGCAGGTACTTAGTATTTCTAGAAAACAGAGCCCAATATGAGCTTACATTTTTAAAACAGCTCGTTGTACTGACCTCCACTTTCTACCATCCACCTCTTAACCCTTGTTCTATCTTATCATCAAAGTTGTTTGGGTAGAAATAAACTCCAGAGGCCGTGTTCTGAGATTTCTAGCCCTAAAGTGCACCAATCCACTGATGTCAGTTGGTCAAAGGAAATTTTATCTGCATCTGCACATGAACAAGACAACAGATACCTCCTCCCTAGCCTACAGGATTTACAAGATGGGACGAGACTGCCCACTTCTGCTTTTTTATATTTAGCATGTTTTGTCTCGAAGTGGAATCGACACAAGCAGAAAAAGTGAAGCCATCATCCTCCAAGGAATAAGTAAACCTAAGATACCAGAAAAAGGGTTCATCATATTTTTTTCAGAAGCAATGCTGCAAGATACTGATAGATATAATTTCCCTGTCTGAAACCAACTGTCATGTCCATTACCAGCATCTGCGTGGGTAGAGAAAAGCTTTGGACAAGTCAAAAGGTTAAAAACACAGCAAAACAGAGAACTTAGCCTGCCTGACAAGTTGGGCAAGTGACTACTTGTATGACTTTGTCTAGCCTTGAGAAAAGATGAGCTCTACCTAGAAATCAAACCTTTTTGTGAGCACAAGGATCATGCAACCAGGTTGCCTTTCCATCTCGTAATGGTATTAGAAGTTAACCTGCATCATGTTTGGTTTTGGTTTGGTTTTTTTTTTTTTTGCTAGGTATAACACTGTAATTGAGTGGACCAGAGCCCTCACATGTTGTGCAACTTTCAATGTGCTAACACTTCAATTCCCACTTCTTAGTCTTGAAAGGTATTTGTTATTATACATGGAAGCGTATTATACTCTGGGCCTTGGAAGGTGTTCAGACAGTTGATTTAACCTGGCTTTCAGCAGTCTAGAACCACTGAATACACACAATTTTTTGATAGTGCATAGGGAAGAGAATGAAGATCAGACTCAAAGCCAAAATCTACCAATTCAAACTCTGTTCAAGAGATCTCTTTTCTTTTTGGTTTAGTTTTGTTTGTTTGTTTGTTTTCCAGGTACAAAGAACATTATAGCGATAGCTACTACTCAGATCTCAGAGCTTACCAGAATTATGCCAGTGGGAGCCTGTCCTTTGACATTCTTTGTTTTGAGTGTTGTCCAAGCACCTGAATTTAGACTGTGGTTTTGAAAAGTCTAACCTTCAGCCACAGCATCTTTAGTAATGATCTTCCTCGGCAATGCTTTTGATATTATTATTTACACTGTGTTGTAAAACTGATGTATAAGAAATATTGCAAACTTTTTCTAGCATTGATAGTTTGTCATTTCTTCCAAATGAGCAGCTTCAGAGATGCTAAAAGCAGGCTTCACCAAACTAGATGTGAGCGTTTACAGTGTAAGCATCTATATTTATGTTCATTGCCCAAGCAGGTTTTAGTCAGTGGTGACATACTCGAGGTAATTTAGGGTATGCTTTCATAGTAAAATACACTGTCACATCTGATCCAGTGACTCACATTCTAAATGTAATTTACTTTATTGATTAGATATCCACTGAATTTCACAGGAGCTCAGACACCTCACACACATTATGCATTGTAGACACCTAAAATTAACAGATATAAATCCCACCTTAGTATCTTATTTGCATTAAAACACAAAAGAAAGGACACTTTTATATAAATCTTTTGTTATAGTCAAGAGTAAAGCTCATAATTTGGATTATTGTCATTAAAAGCTAAAATGTAAATTTCCATCATTTCTTTCATTCTGGTACACTTATCTCAGTCCAAACACCACTGTATCCCATACTTCTCTCTTGTCTCCTCTACACATTGCTGCTGCAGCTTTAAGAGGAAAACTGGTCTTTCTCCAGAGAGATCTTTTTCATCACTGCAAATTCAGCTGGGATTACCCTAAGTTCTTTGGAGCTGCTCAGAGATGCTCTTGCAAGTGCTGGTTTTCTTTCTTCTTTTCCCTTTTTAAAGAAGTTGGAAGTGTTTTATCTCACATACCCACAAGAATAGAAGTGAGGAAAAAAGCTCCCAAACACTGTGATGAGTTCCCCTGTCAAAGAATACTAATGTCAACATGACACTTTGATCCTCACGGCCAGCCAGAAATGTTTCAGAAATATCTCTTTATTCAAATATTTAAGAACTTGCAGAGAAGATCCACAGCAGGTGACATAATTTAGAGTTTGTACAGCTCTGTTCCACATTTCTCTCCTTATGTTTAGCTGCACCAGATTTTGCTCTCAGAGCAGAATCAAAGGACCTTTCACCCTGGTATAGATCTAGGATAACCCTGCCAAATTCAACAGAATTAAAAGACTGGGAAATAGAGTAAATCACAGCCACATCAACTCATTTAATTTTAGCAGTGCTACTCCAGGTTCCCAGCAGTCTAACTAATCGCTTGGCCTTATTCCACTTTCCCTAAAGACTTAAGCATTTTTTTTTTTACTATCAAATATTAGCAGGAGCCTATGTATCACTTGTCAGGAGATGCTTAAAAAAAAATGAGCATCCTTCAGCAGCAGCATCCTGCAGCCCAACACCAACTGCAGCTCTAAATTTTGTCTCTGTCCTAATCCTAACTCGAGCCCAAGGTCCTTAGTCATGACTCAGATAGGAAAGTTTTCATGGAAGACTTCTTTGTGCAGCCTACCCCATCATCTGTCAGTCCTCTGCAGCCTCATTCCCACTGAAGCTGCTTTCCATTCGGGAAAAAAACTAAAAGGCACGGGATGAGCAAAGCAATAGAAACATAAAAATTCACTCAAGAGTAAATTGACCAAAGAAAAACACAGAAAAATAGCAGGAAATGTAAGTGGTAGCTGAGAAGGATAAATCTAAGGATAACAGCAAAAAGCCAGTGTTCTAACAGCTGTGCTCTATCTACTCCCATATTTTTCAATCTACTTATCTTTTAATAGGTGACATTCCCTGCCATGCCCTTCAAACCTCACAAGTTTATTGCTGTTTGCACAATGTAGCTTCCATCCCCAAAGGCTATATGCCTGACAGGGGAAGAAATGTATGTAAATAAGATTTTTCCCTGTGCTCCCACCTGGCACGCAGGCAGCTGCACGACTTCCATTCTGAAATCTGACAGTTATGAAAACTTGCCAGCTACACTGGTGGGCTTTGGGGCCAAATCGATAGCAGTCTAGTGGAGGACACTGCGACGCAACAAGTAGGACTGCAAAATAATTTGAGTTGTAGCTAGACAGTTCAGGGCTCAGGCTTTGCATACGTTGGGTACAAATTCCTAGACTCATAGGAGAGAAGGCAGATTTTAAAGTGATTTGGTGCCCTCTAATGGCAAGGATGCTTTTTACCAAAATATTCTGATGAGCACACTTTTAACCCCTAAAGTGGTCGCTGTCATTGCTAACA
Organism: Megaceryle maxima; assembly: GCA_024605025.1. Taxonomy (NCBI): domain Eukaryota; kingdom Metazoa; phylum Chordata; class Aves; order Coraciiformes; family Cerylidae; genus Megaceryle; species Megaceryle maxima. The sequence goes on along the minus strand of JANHGN010007309.1, from coordinate 91,346 downwards.
AGCTCATCTGAACTGCCATAGTTCTGTTTTCAAGTATTAGTTTAGTTGGCTCTTTCGACTGATAGGACCTCTCTCTCTCTGGCTGATATTTACATTTATGATCTGGGCTTCGTAGAGTCGGAAGCATCTCATGAATTGAAATAATTGAGATCTTACTAAGTTTTAGGTGCATTGTGAGGACACAGCTACCCTGTCAGCTCTGTCTTGCCAGGAATGGTTTCTGTTTGCCCTGTCTGAGCTGCACCCTATGCTACCAGAAAAGTCTGCTGGTACCATGGTGGGAACAAACATGTTTCATCTGTGGTGACCAAAATAAGCACTGGGCAGTGCAAAATCTGTGCATGCCTCCTGTGTAGATGAATTTGATGAACTAAAGAGTATATTTCTTAAAGATTCAGAATGTAGTGGAATACAGTGAGCAGTTCAGAGTTCCTTGTAATCACTCAACTGCTGACTTTCTGGAGTCATAGAATCACAGAAATGTCTGGATTGGAAGGGACCTCTAGAGGTCATCTAGTCCAACCCTCCTGCTGAAAGCAGGAACATCTTCAACTAGAGCAGGTTGCTCAGAGCCTCGTCAAGCCCCACCTTGAATGTCTCCAGGGATGGGGCCTCAACTACCTCCCTGGGCAACTTGTTCCAGTGTTCTATCACCCTCATGGTAAAGAGCTTCTTCCTTACATCCGATCTAAATCCACTCTTTTCTAATTTAAAACCATCGCCCCTCATTCTTTCACTCCAGGCCTTTGTAAACAGGCCCTCTCCAGTCTTTTTATAAGCTCCCTTCAGGTACTGGAAAGTGGCTAATAGGTCTCCCCTGAGCCTTCTCTTCTCCAGGCTGAACAATCCCAGCTCCCTCAGCCTGTTCTCGTAGGAAAGGTGTTTCATCCCCCTGATCATCCTTGTGGCCCTCCTCTGGACCTGCTCCATCAGGTCCATGTCCTTCCTGTGTTGAGGAAGGACTTGCTGGACGCAGTATTCCAGGTGAGGTCTGACCAGAGCAGAGTAGAGCAGTAGAATCCCCTCTCTCAATCTGCTGGCCACACTTCTTTTGATGCAGCCCAGGATGTGATTTGCCTTCTGGGCTGCAAGCACACACTGTCTGCTCATGTCCAGCTTCTAGTCTACCAGCACCCCCAAGTCCTTTTCTGCAGGGCTGCTCTCTATTGCCTCATCCCCAAGCCTGTATTGATAGTGGGGATTGTCCCAGCCCAGGGGCAGGACCCTGCACTTGCTCTTGTTGAACCTCATGACGTTCACCTGGGACCATCTCTCCAGCTTGTCTAGGTCCTTCTGGCTGACATCCCATCCCTCTGGTGTATCAACAGCACCACTCAGCTTGGTGTCATCCGCAAACTTGATGGTGGTCCTCTCAATCCCACTGTCTATGTCATTGATAATAATGTTAAACAATACAAGTCCCAGTACAGACCCCTGAGGGACACCACTTGTCACTGCTCTCCATCTGGACTTTGAGCCATTGACCACTACCCTCTGGATGTGGCCATCCAGACAATTCCTTATCCACTGAACGGTCCACCCATCAAATCCATTATCTGTCCAGTTTGGTAAGGAGGATGTTGTGGGGGAATGTGTCAAAGGCCTTGCAGAAGTCCAGACAGATCACATCCATAGGTCATCCCTTGTCCGCTGATGCGGTAGATCTCTCTATTGTAGAAAGCCACTGGGTTTGTCAGGCAGGATTTCCCTTTAGTGAAGCCATGCTGGCTGTCCTTGATCACTTCTCTGTCCTCCATGTGCCTTACAAGACCTTCTAGGAGAATCTCCTCTGTGATCTTCCCAGGCACAGAGGTGAGGCTGACAGGTCGGTAGTTCCCAGGGTCCTGCTTTCTACCCTTTTTGAATATAGGTGTAACGTGTCCCTTCTTCCAGTCACTTGGGACTTCACCTGACTGCCAGGACTTCTCAAATATTATTGAGAGTGGCTTGGCAACCACATCTGCCAGTTCACTCGGAACTCTGGGATGCATCTCGTCAGGTCCCATAGAATTATGTATGTCTATGGGACCTGATGAGATGAGTCAGATCATGGGTGTTAACCTCAAAGAGGCACATCAATTTCCCACTGATCAGACCAGATTATATGTGGAAATGGAAAATTAGAAATAGAACTATTTGCATAAAGCTGGAGTTTTCGGTTGCTTTTCTACTGCTCTCCCACCCCAAGATCGTGGTGTATTCTCCAATAATTCTTTAGTCATCAGGGTATTCTGAGAGCCTTCCAAAGGTACATGCACTCAGAGTGGTGCGGGCAGCTGCAAGTTTCTGTGCACCTTCTGTGCCCTGGTTGAACCAAAGCTAACTGCAAACAGGACGCCTTCTGTTCACATGGTATTGTGTTAAAATTAATAAGCCCTGGAAAAGTTGTGGAAGAATCATAAGATGCTAAGTGGCTGGGGGCTAACATAACAGATGTAATTCAGTTTAGGTAAATCTATAGCAATGAACATAAATAAAAACAAACATAACTCTATCTAGATATAGTGATAGCCTCTAAATCATATTTTACCACTCAGAAAAGTGATCTTATAGTGATTGTTCATGCAGTGACTCTGGAAAAGGTAAACTGAATCACTGAAGAAAGAGCAGATTAAACAAAACATCATTATGACATTATGTTCAAATTCCTCTGTGTGTCTCGAACTGTCTGTGTCTCTGGTAATCACAGCTCAACAGCAGACAGTAGAAATAGAAAGCATGCAGAGAAACATGACAGAGATGATCAGCAGCATAGAATAGTTTCCATACAAGAAAAAATTCAATAGTCAGATGCACATAATCTTGGAAGATGTGGAGAGAATAGCTGAGAGAGACTACCTTCTGGTTTTCATAGCACAAGAACAAGGGGCACAAAATAATTTTAAGCCACAGTTTTAAAAACAGAAAGTGAACCTTTTTCTCACACCCTCTATTTAATGTTGAAATTAATTACCATGGAATTTTTTGAGTTAAAGATGAGCTAAACCTATGCCTGAAGACAAGATCCATCAAGATCTATGGAAGCAGGATAGACCTCGAGTTTAGGGATTTCCTATAATCCATGGCTGGAAGCTGGGAGGAGGAAGAGTTGTCTGTGGATGTAAGGAAAAGGAAAGGTAATCAGAAGTTTGATTTAGAGAACTACAGCTCTGCAAATCTTCCAGATCTTCCAACATTGTCTGCCTTAACACTACTGAACATGAGAAAAAGAGCATGTGAGAGAGTGACCTGTGGCTGAAGCAGTAATGAAGGTAGGTCTCCCCTGTAGCTGAATTAGATATCTAACTCTTTTCCTGAGACAGAGGAAAAGCAGATGCACATGTGGTGTTGATTTGGCAGCTACCAATAACATAAAAGCTCAAAATGCTGCTTACGCCATTTCATAAGAATATACAAGCATTTATACAATTTAAAGCGAGGAAATGTCATTTCTTCTTATCTGCCACCCAAAGACTGCTTTTTCTTCCCAGCTGTCTTTCGAATTATGTCTAGCATAGTACATGTGCAGACCCATGGACCGAAAGCTCTGTAAAGTGCAACACTGCTCCATTACACTTGCCTCTACACCCACTATTGTGTTCCCCCAGTTGAGCCCTTCAGAAGGAGGGACTCTCAATCTCCTTTTGGATAAACTAAGTAAACAGAGCTCTTCAAGTCTGTGAAGAAAAGCATCATTATTCAGTCTTTGAATAGCATTTATGTTTCCTTACTACCTTGTCTTATTTAACACTCTTAAAGCCCTGAAAAACTGACATGAATGCAGGATCTCTGTAGCATCACAAAAGGTGCCAGAGGCAAAATGTCTCTATAACTACTCTAATATTTTTATACTAGACATTAGACCAGGACTCCATGCCTGAGTCTCTCCTTCTTGCCCAATTTTTTTCCAGAGTGTCTGTTGTGGAGGTTATGGTCCCCGTTTGGTAAATCTGACCCAAACACCCTGCTCCTAAACGTCACAACTACTGCGAGAGCTATTTACTGCACAGTAGGTTCATCACATCCGTAACTTCCAAAAAATTCAATATACAGGCTTGAAAGTATCCCATAAAATTGATTAATTTTGGATAGACCATGTCTTGTTACACTTCTATGGGATTTACACTTAACCTCTGACCCAACTGAAGGCTGTGGAGGGACCATACACAAAAGTAGCGCTCTGGTTCCTGTCCCATGTAATTTATATCCCAAATGAATATCTGATTTCTGCAGGCACCACAAATTACAATTCAGAGCCAGAACAAGAAGCTGCAGTGAAGTTCTTGGTGTCAGGAAGGAGCATACTCCCAAGAGGGTCACTTAGAAGAAAACATGATTGAGGTGATACTGCCCTTCAAAGAGCTTTCTGTCCATGGCAAAGTACTTTTATTAATTGTACCAATGTTGCAGAGAGAAAGAGATCTTAAGCTATTAAAATAGGGAAAAGCTTCATTATGGCTCTACACCCTCAAGCATGTGAAAACCAAATGCTTCAGCACCATCCAGTATTAGGCTGATAAAAATGAGAGGAAAATACATTCCAGAGCAATAAGCCATTAAAATACCAGATAAATAACTTATACAGAAGCATTTCTTGGTGTGGTTGAATATATTCCTGGAGCACGCTTACTTAGCTCCTCTTTGGTGTTCTTCACCTGCACAAGCAGATAGCATTTCAGGAGGTGAAAATCCCTGCATGGATCTACTGCATGTCAGAGTGTTTCTCCTTCAGGGCCTCTGCTTAGAGGCTCTTATGCAATGCAGTCTGAAACTTAGCAACAGGTGTCTTAGTGTGCTTTACAGCCACCTCTGGATCCACCACATACAAGTGCCTTACCAAATTTTTTTACTATGATTCAAATTCGGAGGTTCATTTTAACTCCTGGTAAAGAAGAGGTTAGGTTTGTGAGAAGAAGGGGAAGAATAAGCACAGACAGTTAAGGCCCAACCAGAGCAGTTCCTCAAAGACCAGAGGAGTCTGGTTCCTCCACAGTTACTAATCACAAGAGAGAACTAGCAGAAGTGAATGTTGCAGAAAGTTACTATAAAGACAGTTCCCTTCTGGAAAGTCCTACAGGTCTGAGTAGGGATGAAATCACTAGTATGTCAAAAGCAGACTAAGGAATGAGAACCTTCCAATTTTGCAAACAAAAAGAATCAGAGTGCTTAGTTTTCTGCACAGTCACCCCAGTGCTGTTACAGAAAATGATGCTTTAAGGTGTTGCTTCACACCTAGTCCTAATGAGAGGGGCAACATCTCTGAACTCAGACCATAGAATAGTAGGGGTTGGAAGGGGTCTATGCAGATCATTGAGTCCAACCCCCCTGACAACACAGGAAGACCGAGGGCAGGCCACAGATGAACAGATTAGAGAATCACAGAATTACTGAGGCTGGAATAGACCTCCAAGATCATCAAGTCCAGCCTATGACCCCAAACCATGACATCAGCTAGACCACGTCACTAAGCGCCACATCCAATCTTTCCTTAAACACCTCCAGGGATGGCGACTCCACCACCTCCCCGGGCAGTCCATTCCAGTGTCTAATCACCCTTTAGATACGAGGAAGTGCTTTCTAATACCCAATCTAAACCTTCCCTGTCTCGGCTTCAATCCATGCCCTCTCATCCTGTCACTAGTTGCCTGGGAGAAGAGCCCAACTCCCACCTGACTACAACTTCCTTTCAGGTAGTTGTAGAGAGTCATAAGGTCCCCCCTGAGTCTCCTCTTCTCTAAGCTGAGCAACCTCAGCTTCCTCAGCCTCTTCTCATAAGACTTTCCCTCCTGTCCCTTCACCAGCCTCATTGCTCTCCTCTGGACCCACTCCAGCACCTCAATAGATCCAGGCAGGTCTTGAAAGTCTCTAGAGAAGGAGATTCCCCACTGGAACCTCCCTTCGACAAAAACACTCCTCAAAATCAATTAGAAACTCTACAGAAAAGCCCAAACAAAAGATCTCCCATTACCAGAATAACTATGTGTCTCCCAAGTTTTGAAACATCAGATCAAAGTGCTCCCAACTCTTCAATGGCAGATTATTTTCCTGGCAACGACCACATGGTGGTGATGTATCACCATGAGTTCAATGTTCAGGTCTGATTCCCAGGAACTGAACGCGTGGTTAAAGGAGCTGGAAATTTATAGCACGGTACGTTTACAAGGATGCATATAGAGTGAGCTCTCTAAGTCTACTTTACCTCTGAGTTTATACTCACTGCTTAACAGCCATGCTTACGGTGTTCTGTGGCTTTCCAGTCTAAAATATCCCAGAGATTTTCTGTAACAGATGCATCTCTCAGCAGGCACATACAAATGCAGCAGTATTTGGAGTTACACAGAGAACTTAATTGATTTGTCCATCTGATTCATCTCCTAACTTGTTTTATTTTTAAAATAATCTTTTGAGAGTGCATCCACTTCCCGGGGGGTTGAGAAATGCACTTCTGAGAACTCCTTTACAGTCAAGCAATGTTGAATATTTATTCTTCTGAATTTCTTTCTAAAAGTCTTCCTCCATAAAGCTTTTCAGCCACCCTTCTCCGAAGGCAGGTGCTAAAAAGAATGTATACTGCATTGGCATCGTGCTTTTCAGCCCATTCACAATACAGGCCTTAAATTAGCTACTATATGTCCTTGACTGAATGTAGACAGTGACAGCCTGATCTAATACACAGTGAAGTCAATAGGAGTCTTTCACTTTTCCCTCATTTGGCCTTGACTCAAGTTCAAAGTTGTCTGGTTCAGGAACTAGATCTTCTGTGTTTGTACAAAGATGATTATTCGCCAGTATGGATGTAGGTTACAAAAAAAGCCATTATGACTTTGTGCACAAAAGGAGTTATATGTAACAAAGACAGCATGTCTCAAACCAACAGAGAGATTAGATCCAGTTTAATTGGTTTGAAACAAGGGCAGAACATCAACAGGGACAGGAGAACTGGTTTGGACTTAATGAGAAATGCATCACTTCCCACTCGCAAACTTTCACTGCAAACTAACCCTGAACTTTTGAAGTCAAAACTATTTTAATGATCTTTTTCCTTGCATTGTCATGGGCCTTTCTACTTTTATGTTTTGTTAAGGACCAGAGAAATACACAGCACCACAGGAAGAGGGATCTTTTTGCAAAGGAGTGACTCCATACAAGAAATATGACAAATGTAATGAAATATTGTATTCATGGATATTTTCTAGACCAAATGCACACAGGCTTTGACAGTTCAGACAAGATACTGCAATAACATTTTACCTTCAGACTGGAAACTCCTTCTACACTTTGGAAGTGTAGTGTGTTTCATAACACAACCATCTTTTGGTGTAGGAAAGTCTCAGCATGCCTTCTTACAATCTTTGGAACTGGAGAAGACATTAAACCACATCCACCTATTTCCAGTACTTATTAGATACCCCATGCAGCTGCTGCTCACCCAGGAAGAACTGAAATTCCCCAGATATCTGCCTTTTATTGCTGCTGAACATTTATGGATCCACCCAAGTCCTCAAAATACAAAGGAGATGGATGTCTACTTCCTCCATCTTAACTTTAGGTCAAGCTCCACTGGTGTTTTCAGAAAACACTGAATCAGTCTTCTCTGAAAGGCTGACATGCAGGAATTTCTGCCCTGCAGCTGGAACATAATGACATTATTTGAGTTCTTTACATAGATTTGGGATCTTCTCTGTTTGCCTTTGATCAGATCTTGAATCAAAATCTTAGAATCATAGAATTACAGAATGGTTTGGGTTGGAAGGAACCTTTAAAGGTCATCTAGTCCAATCCAATCCCCTGCAGTGAGCAGGGACATCTTTAACTAGATCAGGTTGCTCAGAGCCTGGTTCAATCTGACCTTGAATGTTTCCAAGGATGGGGCATCTACCACCTCTATGGCCAGTAGAGTTTCAGTGTTTCAGCACCCTCATTGAAAGAAATATCTTCCTTATGTTTGGTCTAAATCTACCCTCTTTTAGTTCAAAACCACTGCCCCTTGTCCTGTCACAACAGACCGTGCTAAAAAGATTGTCCCCATCTTTCTCATAGGCCCCCTTTTAACAGAAAGGCTACAAGAAGGTCTCCCTGAAGCCCTCTCTTCTCCAAGCTGAACAACCCCAACACCCTCAGCCTTTCTTCACAGGAGAGGAGCTCCAACCCTCTGATCATTTCTGTGGCTTTGCTCTGGACCTACTCCAACAAATCCACATCCTTCTTGTGATGAGGGCTCCAGAACTGGACATAGTACTCCAGGTGAGGTCTCACCACACCGGAGTAGAGGGGCAGAATCACTTCCCTCAACCCACTGGCCATGCTTCTTTTGATGCAGACCGGGATATGGTTGGCTTTCTGGGCTGTGAGTGCACATGGTCCACTCATGTTCAGCTTTTCATTCACCAGTGCCCCCAGGTACTTATCCACAGGGCTGCTCTCAATCCCTTCATCCCTGAGCCTGTATTGATACCAGCAGTTAGCCAAATCCAAGAGCAGGTCTTTGCACTTGGCCTTGTTGAGCCTTAAGAGGTTCACATGCTCAAGCTTGTCCAGGTGCTTCTGGATAGCATCCCTTCCCTTCAGTGTGTCAACTGCACCACTCAGCTTGGTGTGATCTGCAAACTTGATGAGGGTGCACTCAATCCCACTGTCTACATCATTTATGAAGATACTGAACAGCAGTGGTCCAAGTACAGACCCTTGATTTATACCACTGGACATCAATCTCAATCTGGACATTAGACAATTTACCACTACTCTCTCAATGTGCCCATCCAGCTATTCCTCATCATGGAACAGTCCTCATGGGTGAAACAGTCCACCCATGAAATCATATCTCTCCAATTTAGAGAGAAGGATGTTGTGGGGGAATATGTTAAGGGCTTTACAAAAGTCTGGATAGATGATCCTCTACTGCCCAGAGCAGATGCTGAATCTGGACAATATAGCATTTTGAGGAGGTCTTCTGTGTTGAAATTGTTTCTTGCATGAATTATCTAAATGTCCAGAAAAAGTGCTGGAAATATCTTGAGAGCCTGTGTTTAATGTTCTCATCTGAGAAAGCAAACAAGAAAGCTTAGACCTATACTTCCCCAAAACCCATGGCAACTGAAGTAAGTAGGTTATCAGTATGGCTGGAAAGGAGGTATCACTTTGAAAACAGCAATAAGTGTCTGATTCAGATCTGTCAAGGCTCCTAGAAGCTGGATGCTGCAAAACAGCTCAATTGTCCATCAGTCCCTCAGCTCAGACAGAAAATGTAATTTATAAAGTAGAATATGGCAGAAATTAGATCAATCATACGTGCATCTAAATTTTGTCTTCCTAATTTTCTGAAAACTGCCAGGCTTTTCAGAGTATTCACATAAGTTCAACAAGAAGCACTAGATATGCTTAGAAGGTATGAGATGTTCAATATTCTTCTGAAAGATACTCTCAGTGCTCTATTCTTGACCTGCTCTGGACATAATGCGACCACTGCAATGTTCAGAACACAAAGTTCTTCCAGTGCTTGTACTACATAGTCTAATAAAATAAATAGGGATACTACCTGCAACAAATCCTATCCTGACAGTCCCATAATGCCCTACTGACAATGATTACTTCTGAGACACAGAGATACTATCTTGGCTTTTCTGCAAATGACAGAAGAACAATGTCTTACTGGGAATTACACAATAAGAGAAGGTAAGTTGGGAGGAGACATCCACTACTTTGCTTTATATCCTTCATAAACACAAGTTGAGACAGTGTGAACCACAGCAGAGTGCTCAGAGTTCCTTACCTGCATAGCACCAACTGGCATGTCCTTTCCTTCTATACCTTCCCCTGTCACCACATAAAAATACTTGTCCTTTAAGAGAATGACAATCCAGGCAGAACACATGGCATCTGCTGCTTCTCCTTGCTTCTTCAGCTTGGGTAAACTGAAGCACTCCTTTCTCTACCTCTACTCTTTCCTTGGCCCTCAACTGATTCACTGGCATCTGCCCAAAGGAAATCTCTCAGGGTGTATTTTACCGCTTTCAGTTATCGCTGCCTATTGCACTTACCAGGGGCTGGATACTGAAGGTTTAGTGATCCCTTAACAGTGTGGGTGGAGGAAAGAAGTGGAAACAGGCAAAACCTGTGTTTTGATCCTGAATGAGCCAAGGCCAATTCACTCAAATCACCTGACCCTTTGTACTGGGAGCAACCCAGCTGGGAAATTGAGCAAAAAGAACAATTTCACTGCAGATCAAACACAGCATCTGAGCTGAGCTCTCCTGGGCCAGTGAGTTGCACTGACTAAAGCAGCTTAACTGAGCACAGGGTCTGATTAAAACCTGGGTAAAGTGGTAGAATTAATAAAATTAGTTCTTTATTAAAACATTTAGCATAACCTAGGCTCAGAAACACTGCTCCATTTGTTCAAAGTTAGTGGGGCTTTTTCAGTGCTGGGGCCTCTTTGCAGGGCACATCTGGACATCTTAGAAATATAATGACTGCTCATTGGTCAGACCCTTCCCTGGACTAACATCATGGCACATCCCTCTTTCTTTCTGCCACAGGATATATCTCAGACCTGGGCATGCAGTGATGCACATGAGGATGAGTATTCATGGGGCCTTTCACATGGCCAACAGGAGCTTTCCTCTCACCTCTAGACCCAGCAGGAGCAGGATAAAGGAAAAAAAAAATCAGCTAAAAATGACTAGTTGACCCCAGTGTGCTTTATGCTGCCATGTGGTCCTGAACATTTTCCTCAAAACTTCAGCATTTCTGTTGAGTTGTAGTGGTAAGTCACTAGTTCTGCCTGGGAGAAATATTGAGGTGCATCTATATCAACCCTGCTCTGACTGCAATCCATTTGAGACCTAAACAAACTGTTTGAGTTAAACAGTTAACTCAATGCTCTCTCTCATTCTCAGTATATTCCTCATTGCTGGTAACAAAAAGCTTCCATACCACTTACTTTCCACCCAAAAGACACACAGAGACAGATTTCTCTGACCAAATGGAAGTGTTTCCAGTGTAGTCACTCACTTCAATCAAGATTAGACTCAAAGACAGTCAAGGACAACTAGATCAAAGTGTATCTTTAGTGAATATACATAAATCAAACCCACATGTTGTGTGGAACTCACTTGGCATATCTTTCTGTGTCTCAGATGCAGGTGTCTATCTCAGGTAGTATCTGGTCTGTGGATAGTCAATGGAGATTTAGTACAGTCAACAGATATTTTGACATGTTTCATCTAACCAAATAGAACGTAGGCATGCACAGAAGTGAACTGCATCCTGAACACCACTGAATCTGTGAAGCAACCACAGGGTGGCTTGCTCAGCTGTAGATACACCCATCCAGATGCTGTCAGGATAAGTGATGGCAGAAGCTCGCAAGACCCCAAACTGCACAGAGCTTTGCATTGCCATATACATTCCTTTTAACAGCTGTCAGTCAGGAATGATTGTAACATGTTTCAAACTGCACAGGCATATTTATTGAACAAAGTTTCAGCAGCATTGAATAAAAATATCTCTTGTGTGACTGCTGTAGCATCACTCAGAGGGGAGCCTTTACAGCATCCAAGATGTAAACTTTTTAATGAAAAGTAGAAATGGACAATGACTACAAACAGCATCTGTGGACCTACTCTCTTTTTTTTTTTTTCTCTTGTGTTAACTTCTTTTTGACACTCTGTCACATGTGACATGTAGTATCTGGAGGCAAGACGCCGACTTCAGAGCCCTAACACAGACCCAGCTGAGCATCATGTGTTGCTCTGCAGTCCCTGATTGCTCCCTGGGTGCTACTGAGTACAGGGGCTGAGCTGAGCAGTCAGTGCTTTCCCTTTAACATCCTGCTGGAAGAACTCCTGCACATCAAGCCATTAGACTGTCTAATAGGAGCAATAAAGCTGATATCAGGTACATTTATTTTAACTATACAATAAGGCACAACGTTAAAACTGCAAAGTGCCAGCCTGGTTTTCCACAGTACATAATATGTCTTGCAGTTTTTACAGTATCCAGCAAGGCATAAACATGTCAGAGAAACTACCCAGGATGCAGAAATATTCCTTGCAGAGCCACATAAGGAAAGGCAGACACCATTCTTTAATATCGAGCACACACAATTAACAAGAAAAATATTGCCAATAAAAAGGGGAAAGATGGCCAGTGAGTATAATTAGATGGGATAGTTCAGGGTGTGGGTTTGGCAGGAAAATGACAGCTAGGAAGTAACAAAAGCACTTTCAAGAGAACCAGTGTTTGTAGCTGCAGCTTCACAGAATCTTGTTATGTGCAAATGGAGCTTTATAGAGGCCTCTTGTCTGAAGCTCATGGTGAGTGTATGTCAGAGAAGAGTTGAGCGGGATCCCAGAATGGTCACAGATGTGGTTTTCTATGGGAAAGGATTTCTGATATTATTAATGTCCAGTGAATGGTCAGACCAGAAGGTGATTAGGGGTTAAGGTTTCAAAACTGGGACCTAAAATCTAGTTCATTGCCTAAATATTTTTGAGGACTTGCACCTAACTAATGAGAAAAAGGACATAGGCAAGCAGTGTAGAGAGACTGGGAATACAACACGTCACAGTATCCAGTTTTTTGCATTATTCTATACTCATTCACTGATCAGCTCGCACAGCTACCCACAGTCCTCATCTGATCCCTGTTTTAGCAGAGCCAGCCCCCTGGTCCTGATATGTCCATCCCCATGAAACCTCTCTGAAGCAGGAGAACATGAGCTGCCTTACTGGGAACTAAGATGGAAATACTGTGGCAAAACAAGCACTGGACTGTGCCCCATGCCTTTGTTTAAAATCTTTTGCCACCAAACTGTTCATCATTGTGTTTAGGAATACAGAATCACAGAATGTTAGGGGTTGGACGGACCTCTGAAGATCATCTAGTCCAAACCCCCTGCCAGAGCAGGATCGCCTGGAGTAGACCACACAGGAACAAGTCCAGGTGGATTCTGAAAGTCTCCAGAGATGAAGTTTCTACCACCTCTCTAGGCAGCCTGTTCCAGTGCTCTGTTACTCTCACAGTGAAGAAGTATTTCCTCATGTTTAGGTTGAACCTCCTGTTTTCGAGTTTATGGCCATTGCCCCTAGTCCTGTCACTGGACATCACTGAGAAAAGCCTGACCTCATCTTCCTGACACCCACCCTTTAGATATAAGATCCTCCCTCAGTCTTCTCCAAGCTAAACAGACCCATCTCTCTCAGCCTTTCTTCATATGGTAGGTGCTCCAGTCCCTTAATCATCTTAGTGGCCTTGCGCTGGACCATCTCCAGTAGCTCCTTGGTTTGTCTTGAACCAGGGAGCCCAGAATTGGACACAGTACTCCAGGTCAGGCCTCACCAGCACAGAGGGGGAGAACGTCCCTTGACCTGCTGGTCACGATCTTCCTAATGCATCCCAGGATGCCATTGGCTTTCTTGTCTGTGAGAGCACACTGTTGGTTCACGGCCATCCTGTTGTCCACTAGGACTCCCAGGTCCCCAGAGCTGCCCTCCAACAGATTAGCTCCCAACCTGTACTGAGAATCTGATACAGACCATCCCTCTGATACAGATCATTGCCTTGTTAACAGCTCAGACTGAAGAGGGTTCAGCTCCAAAAGGCTGGGAACATTCAATGAAATCCAAGGACTGTGCTGCAAACAGCTGGCAAATACACAGAACTGCAGGCAAGACTGCAAGCAATACAGCAGTGAGCCCCACAAACTCAGTATGGATAGTGTCTTTTATAATGTAAACGTCCTCAGTGCTTTGCATCAGGAAGCTATAAATGTTTTATAACATTTTAATTGAAAGCACATAAAACTGAAATTATTTGAAGGAAAGAATCCATGAGTGTATAGTCAGTTGAAGAGACAGAGAAGCAGAATTCTGTCAAATTCCATTAAAACACATACAGTGAATGGCTTGATCTGGAAAATCTTTGAATTGCACAAAATGGGCCTGGAAGGGACCTCAAAGACCCATGTAGCCTACTGCTCATGTCCCAGAGCAGGATTAAAGAAGCTCTCACAACTGTCTTAAACATTGTTTAAAGCATCCAGTGAGAGTGTTCTGAGATCATCTTGTGTAGAAAAAAGCTCTTACTCCATGGAGAAGTTTAAAAGCTCAAGGTCATTCTACAGTACATCAAGAAGAAAATCAAATATGTGAGGTACCTTCACCAAACATTTTCCATTGCCATCTCTGACTTTCGCTGTCTCTAAGTTGGTTTCAGAGAAGCCCTAATGAGAATTCATCAGATGATGACTTATCTTCATTGGTAGGCACACTTGGCCACAAGGATTGCAAATGTTTTCAACTGAGGAAACCATACCAAGAAAAGGGCTTTCTATCTAGAGATAAATGTATCTTGTCTGTAAAGCTCAAAAAGCACAGCAACATTCAAAGCCAGTTTTCATCCCTGGAGGAAGCCTGTCGGTCCCCTGGGGTGGTGCAGGACAGATTAGATCAGTAACAGGGGACCACATCTGCTCTCACAGAGAGAGGATTTGCTGTGATAGATCTCAGCTATCTGATACCTATCAAAACCTTTCCTAAAAAAAGAGGTGTGCAGTGGTGGAAACAGCAGATTTTAAGGTAACTTGCATAGGATAGTCTGTATTTTCTAATCTGACAAATTAGTAATGATTAAGTGTGTCAGAACTGCACTACAATTAACTGCTCTTTTATTATACAAAGTGCCCTCTGTCTTTATATAAGTAATAAGGGATAATGACTATCTATCAAACATGCTGTGCTCTATTCTGACTGTCAGGTTTAATTGACAGTCTGTTTCTTGCCCTGACCCTCAGGCAGTGTAGCTGTGCTCTGTCCTGTACAGGGCTGGACTGCAAGTTTTACTCTAGTCTGACTAGAGTAACTGAATATAGATGAGTTCAATGTGGAAGTTCTGCTAATGATTTCCCAAACTATGCATGTTTTGCACTTCAAACAAACTTGGTGGGCGAGGAGACACAAACCTTACTATCTTTACTAGGGACACCATTACTTTGAACATCTTTACGAAGCATTTTGCTATGCACTTTGATTGCAGGATTCCAGGAATACCAGAACATGAGAAAACAGGAGTCACTCTACTGAGTCAGATCACCCCTAGCAGTTTCCCGCCTTTGCAAGTGGTCAAGAGGGATCTTAGGGAAAAGTTTTAAACATGAGGGGAAAACATATAATGCTACCTCCTTGAACATTTTATTATCTTCCAACAGTTAGCAGGACAAAATCTTTGTGAGTCAACAGTCACATCTTTATGTTTGGTAGTTCTCAATGGATTTTTCTCCCATAAACTTGTCATGTTTCTCTCTGAATCCACATAACCTGGTAGTCAGCTCTTGAATCCACGAGACACCCACAACAACCTGTGGTGTGATGTTCAGCCACATAACACCTGAAAAGCCATCTCTTTCTGTACACTTTGAACTCGTTATTTCTTAGCTTCATTTGATGTGCACTAATCCTTTTCTTGGAAGAGATGGGGAATAATAATTACCTATGTACTCACTTCAGGCTGCTCATGGTTTTATAGATCTCTATCATATATCCCCTCAATAGCCCCTGAGGTCTCCTAATCTGCTTAATTGTTCCTTGCAAAGAAGTTGTTCCACACCTTTATCATCCTTGTTGCCTTTCTCTGAGCCCTTCCCAGTCTTATTATAGCCCCTTTGAGACACAGGGAGCTGAACTGTACACCAAGATGTGGTATTTATATAAAGACATACCGTGCTGGTTTTGACTGGGACAGAGTTAATTTTATTCATAATAGCTGGTGTGGGGCTATGTTTTGGATTTGTGCTGGAAACAGTGTTGATAACCCAGGGATGTTTTTGTTATTGCTGAGCAGAGCTTACACAGTCAAGGCCTTTCCTGCTTCTCACCCCACCCCACCAGCAAGCAGGCTGAGGGTGCACAAGAAGCTGGGAGGGGAGACAGCTGGGACAGCTGACCCCAGATGATCAGAGGAATATTCCAGACCATATGATGTTACGTTCAGCATATAAAGCCAAAGGAAGATGAAGAAAGTGGGGGACAATATAATGATGGCATTTTGTCTTCCCAAGTAACTGTTACCCATGATGGAGCTCTGCTTTCCTGGAGATTACTGAACACCTGTCTGTTGATGGAAGGTGGTGAATCAATTCCTTGTTTTCCTTTCCTTCTGTGCATGGTTTTTGTTTTACTTATTAAATTGTGTTTATATCAACCCATGAGTTTTCTCACTTTTATTCTTCTGTTTATCTCCCCCATCCCACCTCAGGGGAGTGAGTGAGCAGCTGTGTGGGCCTTAGTTGCTGGCTGGGGTTAAACCACAACACGTACTCATGTACTCGGTTCATTTTTCCTTTCCTAAAAATTCCTAGTATTAGATATGTATTTCCAAGTTGGTTGAGGAATGAGACAATTTTTATAAAGATACTATCTATTATGCCCTGAGATCTTGTTCCTGAGTGATAGTTATACCATCTCATCATTTCGTACAGAAAGCTCAGGACCATTTTTTACCCATGTATATTATTCACACTGAATTTCATCTGCCATTTTATTGCTGGGGCAATCTGTTTTGCTATTCTTCAAAGTTGTACTTTGTCTCCATTATCTTAACTTTGTTTGTTCTTGTTTAACTAATCCTTTGTCAGAGAGCTTACGATGAAATTTTCATCTGTATATAAACATTTTTACAGATTATGTCAGCCAGAAGAGTTGATTTTATCACTAATTTCTACTACTTGATATTGATTTTAGATAAAAAGGCAGATCCAGCATTAGCTCTGAGAGTTTACTATCCGAATGGCAGATAGCAAGAGCAGAGAGCATTACCCCAGTATAAACTTCATCCTTGTTGCAACACCATTTTCCCCTCCACCTCCTTCCTATCTTTGGACGAATCACATTATCACAGAAAAACTCATGTTGGAAGGGGCCTCAGGAGGCCACACACCCTGATCAAAGCTGATGTTTGATTAGGTTATTCAGGGCCTTGTCCACTCAAGTTTTACATATCTCTAAGGATGAAGAGACCATATATATTGAACCACATTATATATGAAGTGAGAACTGGAGTCAGATTAACTGGAACATATACATTTGAGTTTTCTCTAACATTAGTCACAGCTTCACTCCCCTTTGCTCTTTGGGGTTAATGCACCTCTCCCATCTCACTTTTGCTATTATACTGGTGCTTTGAATCATGCATATTAGGACAATGATGGTGGCATTTGGTTACCCAAACACAGATATTTGCCTTCTGAGATGTCCTAGGGTATTTACCTCAGCTTCCAACTCAGGCTTTTGAAAACCTTATGTCTTGTGTATTCTGTATTATAACAATCAGTCCCAGGAAAACATCTTAGACACCAAAGGGCATCTCAAATAGCACAGACACTTACATTTAGTCAAATAAGCCATCTTCATGGAGCACAATGTTTTACACTCTCCCTTTTTCATTTTTTTTAAATTCACTGTATGCAAAATCTATTTGGGTTTGGCTCTTCATCAGTGGAGGGAAGACAATTCAATCACAGCTCTCTCCTCACAATGTCACTACTATCAATAGATGTAGACCAAAGATAAAGGTCTTCTCTCTCCTCTAGTGGAAGAGTATAGGTGTTCTATTGCAGCATACCAATTCATGCCACTCTCTTTTTCACCACAAAACAATGCTTGAAGTGACAGGAGTAAGCAGAAACATGGTTCCTAGGGCAGTAGGAGCCTGGTCCTTGGCTCAGGGAGACATAAAGTCCTGCTTTTCTTTCCCTTGTACAGAGGCATCATTATCAACATGTCATCTCAAAACAAAGTCTTAGATAAATATAATGTCATAATGAGAGAAACTATTTGGAGACGCTCCCCTTGCTTATGACTTATTTACAAGCTACAAATGCAAAGGCAAACAGGAAACTCAAGGACCACAAAGCAAATCGTTAATGAAAAATGAGCTCGTCCAAAATACTTCTTTTGATTTTCTTCAGGAGTCAAAATTTTCAGTGACGTCTTCTGCATACATTGTAGACACAGCAGGAGTGTGTTTGAAATTGTGACAATCTGCTGGAAACTCTGTTCTACGTTACAAAAATCAAACCTTGCTGCAAATGATATGTTAAATGAAGCCTGTGTACTGTGAAAAGTTGCATTGTCCTCTGAGCAACAGGGAAACAATTTTGCATCAAATGGATTTAATTAAATGGAAATTTGTCTTTACTAATGTGAGTTGATCTGTGAAGCAGTGCAAGAGGGGAGTGTGAATCTTTGTTTTATTTCATTTGGGTTATGCTAACAGAAACTAACTTAGAAATTTCAGTACTTCGACTTAACTGGCTAGAGAGGGCATTCCTTCCCATTTCTCACAGATCAGGCAATCCCTCTCCAAGAACAGCTGAACTGCCTCCTAAAAACATTTTTCTGTCCTCCCCATATGAAGAGAATACTTCTATTTTCCAACATCAATATATTCACAACCAGTCTTTGCCCATTGTTTTCATGACAGTGTTGTCCTGAAGGCCAAGCAGCACCTATCTTCTTTTTGATGTTTGCTTTCATGCTGCATGGATGGACAGAGACTGTATCCCATCAGCCTTCATGGTGCCTGCAGAGCACAATGAGCTTTCTATTTCCACAGTCCTTTTCTGTCCCTTTCCAGGCTATGTTCATCTTTTTTTGACCATGGGTGACTGGCTCTTCTACCACAGTGTCCAAAGCTCTTGGAATTAAGAGTGCTCTTAAAAGATAAGCAAATGTTTAAATCAATGGAAAAAAAAGGCAAAGAACAGTCAGACATTATGATTGCCATGTTGTCAAATGTTCCCACCTTAGCAGCCGAGAGCTGAACTCTGGCAGTGTGTATTGTCTGTCCATTGCAATGCCAAGTTGGTCCACCTCTGTGGCTACAGAAGTTAAGCTTTATCCCAAGTCTTATTTCCCATTATAATGCACTGGGATCACAGACAAGGTGATTTTCTGCAACTCTGCTGGCACAGCAATAATTTTCAGTTCAGGGCTAGCCTGGAATTTCCCCTTGTTTACTGTGGTGAAGAAATACTCTTGGATTTCCAAAAGACGGCTTTGCAGGAGAAGCAATCTACCTGCATGAGGATGGATAGTCAAGATCTATCTGCAATAGCTAATCCTTTTCTTAAACTCAGTAGGAGTCTACACTTTGGTGAAAAAGCAACCAGTATAAACCTATGAAATTACTGACAAAGCAGAGGCACTAAAGTGGAGAAGCCTGACACTAACATTTGTTAGACTTAGGAATCGTTTCCTAAGGTTAATGATAAAAACACCATCCATCACTTAGGTGTTCTAAAACTAGTCAAAACACCAGGAAAAATACACTTTAGGAAACTAGTGCTCTATTATCAGGAAGATGGGCTGGATGACTTGATAAATCTTTTCCATCTCTGATCTTTTGTTTTGCTGAGAGCGCTGGGACATGTTTTTTTCCAGGGGTACATCTGCTGTTTGGGAGGAAGAATTTTATTCTGTACAATTCTGTTTTCATAACTGGTACCTTATAGAGTAGATTTTTTTTTTTTTTTTCTGTATAGTTTACTGAGATATTCATATTCTCTGTTGTAAACATGTTCTGTTAGCCACTCACCAGAAGGCCAGCAATTTTGCTGATAAATAAGATTTAGTTCTATACAGAACCTGCCTATCTATCCTTATCAGTGCAGTAAGGGGAATAATGGACAAACAGACACTCGTGTCTGCTAGGGAATTGGTGTAGAGATGACCTCATGGCATTCTTGTCAGGTCCTAGTTTTAAACTGGTATACCAAAGTCATTCAGTGCAACAAATTCAATCCTCATTTGTACCTATATGAAAGACAAAGCAGGACCTTGTCATGATAGTCATCCCATCAGCCAGCTCTGAACACTGACTGTCCCAAGTGCTATCAATAGACTCTGTGCAGCATATGACAGGTTTCTCACAAAGGCTTTGAGGTGATTAACTACCAAAGGCAGCAGACAGAAAAAGTGGTTTCAGAAGAGGAAAAATAAAATGCTAGGTCCTTCTTTTGTCATGAACCTTTGCATTAAGAATAATTCTGAGGACGGTTTAGAATAATTCATTCTAAGATGCCATTAGGGTAACATGATGGAACTTAACAGCCTCAGCTGTAATATCTAATAGAAAATTATCTCCTTGCTGCAGAAATGTAGGGGTGGTTCAAAAGTCCTGAAGAAAGGATGATGTTTTCCATTTAGTTCTTTAGACTTGCTTGAGTAATTTTGATAGATCTCCATTATATTGTTCTATCATTTCCAAATTGAATTACTCTGGGCATCTAGGTGGTTATTTTCAAAGTGATAGCCATCCTTAATGTAAAAGGTGTGAAGAACCAGACAGCACTGAGATACAGCTGTGTACATTGTGACTTTTTTCACCTGGAAGAAAAGATTTCCCCATGCATACGGCTGTGTTTACTGATTTGCTTCTATGAAAAATGCAAAACAAACTAACAGTGAGACATCATCTTTTCCTGGATTGGCAGAGCTAAATCCTAATTTACACAGCTGGCTTCCTTTAACACAGCAAACCATCCACACTAACACTCCCCAGCCTACTTGTCAGATGTTTCTTTCCTAAGCATTATTCTTTTTCCCTTTCCTTTCCCCTTCCCTTTTGTATTTACCTGATGCCACGAATCCAAACGTTCCTCCTCACATACATCAGGGAAAGAGGAATTTCTTTAGAGTCATTTTATCATCAACCAATAACTTGCCATAATTGAATCCTCATGGGTTTTCTTACTGGGTTTGTAAATCCTGCAGCCTTCCACAAGCCGTTTTGAGTCTACAGACAGAAAAGTGTCTGCTCAAATCCACTGATAACAGAAGCATCCCACATCCTTTTCCTTACTTCCAAGAAGCTAAGCTTGGTGACTACATGGCAACACATCTGCCAGATAGAACCTGCCTGAATATGTCACATCATGCGTAGTCATGCACAATGGAACTCAGGCTTATTGACTAAGTACACATAATCAGACAGGTATCATCAGGAAGTATCTCCCCCAGCTTCCACGGAAGACAATGAAGGGCCTGTGAATGCCATCTCTACTATCCCTGCAGTGTGTTGCTGTGTGGTCCTCAAATTAACTACACATTAAGCTGGCAAAAGGACTGTCCAACCCAAGACCACAGTTTGGTGATAAGGAGGATTCATCAGCAATGCTTATTTAGTGAGTTCCCGGTCAGTACAACCTTGGAAAAAAATGCTTTTCTTACACCAGTCACTTCAATAAGCCAGTTACAGACAGCTCTCCAGTCAGGCAAAAGGGAGGGTCAGAGGCAGGATTTTCTAATGCTGGCATTCCCCAACATGACCTGTTATCAGAGATGCTTCTATTGTTGGTTGTGCCTAAGGTCTGAACCTGAGCCCTCTGGTGAAGAAATCCACTTGTACTATGCTTGTGTCTATGGGTGCAATTAATAGATTGAGTCATGGGGCAGCATTTCCGTGCATCTGACCTGCAACAGGATGGACTGAGACACAATGCAGAGGAATTTGCTCTTTCTGTCGCCCACAGTGCTGGTGATGCCTCCAGCTCCTACTAGGGCTCTTACACCACTGAGAAAAGACCGGAAGCCTCTCTCCCAACAGGTTGCAGTCACATCCATTATAAGGAAGAAGGAGTGAGCAGCAACTAATGAAGAATCTAAACAAACTGCAATAAATCACAAGAAGCAGATAGACTATTTATCTAAGGATCAGGGTGAACAAAAGCCTGGAGTACAAAAGCTGCAACACTCCAGTACAGTGGATCATTAACAGCAGCTACCCCTCACAGCTGCAGTGTCCAACCCCATGCCAGGACCATTACAGCTGTGACAGGAGAAATAGCTGTTAACATCTCTGAAGGCAGAGCTCTAAAGCACCGAGAAGTGTTTAATGTGACAGGGACATAGCAACATAGCACTTGTAAGGGTAAATCATGGCTTCCTCGCCTCTTACAGGGTTTTGATAAGGCTGAGGAGACAGTATTTGAAGGGGGACAGGGGCTTGTCACCATCAATCCTGGCATGGATGCTTTAAAGGGCTGTCATGAAGCTGGTCCTCAGCACTGGTGGCAGTTGCAGCTCTGTAGTGAAGGATGACAATCATAGAATGATAGATTCATAGAACAGTTTAGATTATAACGGACCTTTAAAAGTCATCTAGCCCAAGACCCTGCAGTGAGCAGGGACATCTTCAACTAGACCAGGTTGCTCAGAGCCCCATCCAACCTGACCTTGAATGTTTCCAGGGATGGGGCATCTACCACCTCTCTGTACAACCTGGGCCACTGTCTCATCACCATAAGGCTTAGGGCAGCCCCACAGGCTACAGTCCTGTGTTCACCAATGTGATCAGTGCAATGGAGTTTAAGACGAAAAAGTGACACAACCTCTCTTTTCTTGTTTGTGGTCTGGTTCCTACTTCTGAGGGAATTTTGGCAAGGAGGACATGGTGGCAGGACCCCTGCCAGGGACAAGGCCAAACTGTCTGATACTGCAGCAGGGGCATCTGTGCTTGGTACAGATGGCCCTAGCCTCCCTGTAGATTGAATGAGATTTGCGCGTAAGCCCTGTGGCAAATTTTTCAACAATGGGGGCTGTTCCAGCTGCTTTCATTTTGTAGAGCCCTGATAACACCAGCAAAGCCAAATATCTCTACATTCCCACACAAACCTCTGTCTGTCTCTTTTAGCAAAATCAGTGGAAGCAGTGGTATCACTGATATCACTGATACCAGGTATCACTGGTATCAGAACTTACTTTATTTTTACAAAAGGCTTGTCACAAAACTTTATGTTTATTTATCTATGCCTATTTTAGCTCCACAGTTTGCTTCTTAGCATCAAAACCTACCATTTCTCTTCCATTTCTATATACTGTGCTGCACAGCTGACATACTGCTAACCCCATGCCAAATCACAAGCTGTAATAATGCTATTAGACCAGCATTTCAGAGAGTTTTTTCTCACTAACCTGTGTCTGACCTTTAATTGATAAACAGCAAAGTGGATCTGATAGCGGGGTGATGCAGAGGCCTTATATCTCTCTATAACTGCAATTGATTGCCCCTAAAATTGAGATAAAGTGATACAAGACCATAGTATCTGATATAAGAAAACACATTACTTAGCACATGAATAGAATGCTGAAGCAGAGCACAGAAAGGTTAGACAAGTGAAAGAAACAGAAGGGAATGTGGAGCAAAAATCTCTGTGTTGAGGATCTCAGCCAGTGTATCAGAATTAGTCATGCAGTTGTGTACAGATTAAAAACATCTTGTTTGATTTGTCTCAAAGCTTACTAGGGAATTTAGCAACACAACTCATTAGTTTCAATGAGCATGTTAGTGGCTAACTACACTTGTTGACTCTGAAAAATTTGGAGTCTTGATATTACATTTTTCTTCCTATGAGTTTTTCATGGATTGAGAGCAGTGGCAATGAAGAAAAGTGCTACTATGTGGATAAGTTTATCCAAAGGAATGCCTAATGCAGCATTTTTTTTTTCTTCTGCTACTGCTGTTATTAAGAAGATGAATTTAGAAATATTTCTATAAATAGAAGGCCATGCTCATGACCATGTGCTGTGAGTCATCACTGTTAATTATTCAGCTGTCTTTTCAAAGATACCTGGGGAGTTGAAAAAATGAACAGTTGCAGAAATACAGTTAGTTATTTAGCATTCTTACTAACATATATGTATATAGATATGTATCCATTTGATTTTCTCCTGTTTATAGTTTCTCCATGTAAATAACAAGAAGGAATTGTATCACTTGTTAGAAGTTGCTAGTCCCACGATACAGTGAATAATGAACTCTGTGTGCAAATCAGCTGACAACTCCCCATGCTAAGCTTTATTGTATGCAAACCATTTGTCAGGTGCCTGTGACTAACAGATTGTTTTTTTCTAGAAATCATGAACAGCTAGTGGACAGCTGACTAAACCAAACAGAGGTGATATTTCTAATGTGTGTTCTTAGGAATAAATTGCTTTCACAGTTTTATTAACTATCATGATCAAATGGGGGTGTTTTGCCTCTGTGCCCATTTTGGTTGTTGGGTCTGGGTTTTTTTGAAGAGCAGTAGCAACAACATACAGATAGTCAGAGCGAGACTGTACAGAAATAAGGATTCATATTGAGGCTGGTTGTATCAAACCAAGGAGAGCCTCAGGAATAATTACTGTATTTGAAAAATACAGGGAATACCCCCAACCCGGAATGGAGCTGTCTATACTCTGGTACTGTGCTACAGTAGCTCCTAGCCTGATTCAGATCTAGGGCAACTAACACCTTCCCAAACCATTCCTGGGCAGCTCACAGCTAGCACTAGCCAGGGATCATTCCTGGAGGGTTTTGTTCATGGAGCCACACAGTTTCAGAGACTTAGGGACCAAAACATCATCAATACAGATGTGAAATATCCCACACTAATTCTTCTCAATCCCCAACAATACAACATAATCAAGCCACTAAACTTGATGTAACTGCTGTGCCCAGAAAAGCTTCTCTCTCTGTAATAGGTAGGATACTGCTTTCTTGCTATCCTCACTCTGGGGCCATGGGATCCTGATGGTTTCATCTGCATTTCTATCTGTCCTTGCCTGGGGGGAGAAAGCTGCCAAGCTGATATTCAGACCTGCAGTTCAGCAGCACCTGTAGATGTTGTAAGGGGGACTTTGTGCAGCAGTCCATCTCACTTTCAGTAATAGGTTTACTGGCTTCCCCTTCTGCAACTTTACATCTTCCAATTTATAACTCTTTGTTTCTTAAGACTAATATCCAGTATGGTTCTACACATCAATCTAGGACCTACCAGTACCCTATCTCAGTTCTAAGGTGCCTCCGCTGACTGCAGTGAATCACCAACTTGTCTTCACTCAGCTTGTTAGCTCCAGCAGGCACAGACCACCTCCATTTTGCTCATTATTTCCCCCTGCTACCGTCCCCATGGCTGATGCCAGGTTTCTTCCTCCAGAGCAAGGCCTAGCTGGGCATTATCTCAGATGTGCCAATATCAGTAATAAATTATAAGAACTACAAATAAGAAAAAGCAAAGCTGTATTGCCTGCTATCAAATATTGTTGTAGTGTCTGTTAAGTTGTGTGGACTGTGTGCACAACCAATGGCAATGTTTGTCAGCACAAATTTTCTCTGAGATGACAGGACAGACAATGCTCTTGAACATAAGATTCAATGAGTATTTGATGAAATCCAATACCAGTTGCACTAAAATCCTCATCTTCCTCAGTGTTAAAAAAACCCCCGAATTCTTGCCTTCACATTTGTAGGGAAACTGCTTGCCATGTAGTTCCAGGGGGTCAGAATTACCTTTGCTGCACAATATCAGGGGAGATCAAGGTGAAGAAGGATAGTGTGTAAATGCCAAATCTCTGACCCACATCCTTCCTTCTCAACTCTACCTCTTCTCCTGGACAAGCAGAGAGGATGCAGAAGGGGAGTGGATTAGGCAGCTGTGGAGGTCTCCACGCATATCCAGAAGAAGGAAAATCAGATATCCTCACTGCTTGGACCTTTTGTAATGTCTGTCCATGCTCTGAGAGCTTACCTAAGAAAGGTCTGGTGTACCACGGATGTGCTACTGATCTACTACGGATGCTTTTCCCTCACACCGATTGCCCATGTCTTTAGCAGGATTGATTTGAATCCCTCACTGCACTTGGTGTAAGGGACACCACTGTGCTGCCCAGTACTTATCTTACCCTGATAAAGCTTCAGAGAGCCTGGAAGCAAACCTGCCTCCTCCTGCTGGTGCACACTGCAAAATGACTGTGTCATGACTACTGGAGACATTGGCAAGAACAGACCCTCTACAAAAAGCCATTGTTACCCAGCCAACACAGATGCAATGTTTTGCTTCTTTACAACTCACGTTAGTCAAGAAAATCCATCAACCAACTAATTTATGCTGTGCAGTGGGTGAGGTAATAGCAATAGCAAAAGCAACATGTCTTATTTATTCCTCATATACGAGTCTGATTTCAGTGGGTTTAGTGCAATAATCTCCTATATATAGAAATATCAGGTGCCAGGTACCCCACTAACAGCAGGCTGGGGAGTGCTCTGCTGTTACTCCCTTTCCAGTTTTTGTTTATATCCTCCCGTACGGAGTGGTCTCCAACAAGAGCTGCTTCTCTTTGCCAAGGCAGCTCCCAAAAGGCTCAGTAAAAAGAAGCACCGATAAAAGCTGAATGCAGGAGTTTGTGCCCCCTCTTTTCCTTTCCTTGTGACCAGAGCAACTGACCTAACAGTTAGTACTCATTTCCCTACATCTTTGAAATCCATGCCATTGAGAAGGGTTTACTTCTGGGGCTAAATTCTTAGTGTGCCACCCTGGAGTAAATTTGGAAGGCCTCCATGAAAACTAAATGGTCATACTTGACTTAAATCCTTATTAAGGAGAAAAGAATTTCTCTCCTGAGGGAACATACAGAATACAGAGGGAACATACATAACATACAGAATTTTTTCTTTGTGTTTTCTTTTCTTTTTTCTTCCTTTTCTTTCTTCTTTTTTGGTAACTCTAGGCATTTGGAATCTTCTAATAATGTTTTCATTGGGACAATTTAAAGGAACCAAATCAGTCTGTAAGTTGCTACAGATTGTTGTTATGAATTATCCCAAAGCCTTTGTGCCAGCATATTGATTGCTTTAAAGTCAAGTGAAAATAGATGCACAGCTTAGAAAAGCCATAAAAAACCCTCTAGAAGGGCAAAGAGATTACTCATCCATACCATTTAAAAATGTAGCTTGTAGGTACACGGGTATGATTAGTGAATAAGCATAAGTGCAGCTCTGACAGTTTCAAAATTGTGACACATACACACAGCCAAACGTCTGTCAATTCCTTAAATAAATGGATTGTCTAGAAGGAAGCTTTTCTGATTAGTAACAGAAGAGTCAGGTAAGGAATTTTTTTATTTAATCTGTGGCAAGATATGAAGCACTGAGTTGTAGTCATATTTTTTAACACTAGCCAAATCAAAGCATTGTTTCAAATATTTATTAAAATTGTTACTGTGGCTGTATCCTGATTCTGCAGTGAACTGTTTTATAATTTATGAATTATAATTGTATAGGTTCTCAGTGTGCTGTAGCCAGACTTTGTTCCTCTCTCTGCCTGTCGACTCAGTTGGTTGCTATCTCTTCCATGCTAGATTAGTGCTTATTAGTTCTGATGGATGTTATCCTTTCAAGTTGTTACTAGTTTGACTTTGTATCCGGGTTAGGAGGAAAATGTTTGCCAAAACCAGAGCTGAGAGCAAGCCCTTCAATGCAGATTTCTAAGTCTCATGGCCCTCGCTGGTTGCAGGCTGCTCTACCCCCTGGTGCTGTGCTGCTGCTGAAATTGGCACTGAGCAAGGGCCAGCCTGCAGCTGCTCTGAAGTAGTTGTTTCTAACCAGCCTCTACAACCCAGCCCTGCCAGATGGTGAGTTACTTTTTGGCTAACATCTGAAAGCTGTTCTGCAACCCTAGTGAAAGGAGGCCAGCCTTTGTGAAGAATACCCTGCCTAGAAATGTCTTAGTTACACCTGGCATGCCTACAAAATTGATGGGCGTCCCAAGTTGAACAAGAAGACAATCCTGTCACTACCCTCATGGTCCTTTCTGCCTGGGGATGTGAATCAATGACTAAATCTCCTCTGCCTTCAGTGGGAGCTCCAACATGTAATCCAGGTAGAGATGTCCACCTGTAGATGTGGTAATCTGGAGCTGTCTCCCATCTCCAATTTCCCTCTCTTATCAGGAGATACATGGGGACACCAAGGGATGGTTCATACCAAACATACCTACTATCTAGAAGTTGGGTGAGTCACTATCTGGAGGTATCTGTGTCTGTGTTCTGACTCAAGATGACACCCAGAATGCCAGCTTAAACTGGATACCAGTTACTACGAGGATAAAATTAAATGAGAGCAATCCTATCCCTGCAGTCCACTTAACTGAGTATCCTAGCAAAAGCTGCAGCCAGCACCATCAGTTTCAGAGGAAAGGAGCATGAAATTTGCCCAGAAGGAAGGTTCTTGACCATCAATATTTGGGAAAAAAATGTAGGACTTGCAACTAAGCAACTGTTTGCCATTAATACTGGATATTACTGTCTTCCGTACAAACAATCTGTTTCTGAACTTCATGATAATCCTTAAAGTTTCTACCTTATGTTAATGAGTTACTCAGGCTAATTGTGCATTGTCTGAGAAAAAAGTCTCCTTGCATCATTTTTTTCTGAATATATTTGTTATGCCAGTTAAAGGACTTCACTTCCCACAATATTTTCATTATTACTGTTAGCTTGAATTCTGTGGGTTGGAGATTTCTGTTGCATAGATAGAGGAGTAGACTTATCACAGGATTGGAAATTAGGTATTTATGAGTTCCTAATATCTGTTGCCCAGGAAGGGCTCTTTGTTAAGCATTAGTTTGCCTTTCTGTTTTGATCAGTCTGTACTAAATCTAGGTGCACATACATGTACTTTTGTGCTAGCACTGAAAAAGAACAGGACCACTTTTTCCACTGATGCCTATTTACCAGCTGGATTGACCAAAGTAGAAAGCCTGCCATCCAGGACAGGAATCAAATCCCTATCATTTTTATGATATGTGGATTTACTGTTAAACTGACCACCCTGACATCTCTGAAGTTCTGGGATATCCTCCTGGGAAAGGGGCAGATTGGTGTCCAGACACTGCAGTGAGAACCAGTTCAGCTGGTTTGCTGTCATGGATTAAAATAACAGAGAGTGGTATTTATTTTCCTTCACATGGATGTGTTTAGCGGGGCTCAAACTTAACCAGAAAAAATATGTTTGGAGCTAAAATACAGGTTCTATTTTTATTTGATTGTATTGGGGCTTTTTGCATTAGAAAAAGCCTTTCGGCTTGAAACCTGGCTGCCTCAACTGTATACGTGTATCAGGAGGGAATCTGTCAGAAAAAAATGGACACTGGTCGATGAAAATTTTTAAAGTAAGACATAGTAATTAATCTTGATTAGGTTTCTTAGGGTTGCAGGAAGGCTAAGTATTCTTAGCCTTCTAAGTATTCTGTGTCTTCTGGTCTGGCTTTGTTTTCCTTCCTACAGCTTTCTAAGCTTCAATTTATGTGACACCAGCCAATTACCTAACCGCGCTGCCTTAACCTTTCTTTGTGCTGATCCAAGAGCAGAGATAGCCACTCTGCGACACATCACTATGCTTCCAGAAGGGCTGTTGTAATCCAAATGATGCTGCATTGTGTGTTCCCTTCAGCATCTTCTGGCATTGCTGATAATGGGCTATCACCTTCCCTGGGCTGCCAGCATGTCTGCCATGTTTAACATTAAGGTAGATAATCTCTGGGGCAGGGTTGTATACCTAGAGTTGCCAAAGGCACTGAGGGGTTGTTCTGCTTCATTTTGAGCGGTGGAAACTGAATGGAAACAACCTCTGAATTTAGATTTAGAGCCTACAAGTGCTGAATAAGCTTGAGGCAGCGGTGGTACTGCCCAGATCACAAAGGGACTGCACCACAAACCAGCACCTATCACTGGAAGAAAACACCTTCCGGTTCCCTCTGTGCCTGTATGAATATGGATTAAAGAGAGACATATCTAAAGCTGTCATCTCTGGAGTGTGGAGGTGTCCAGGAGGGATGTTGCCATTGGCACCCCCGGTCTGATGCTCCAGCCCTACAAGCCTGTCTGCAGTGTGGCAAGAAAGAACAACAGTATCTGAATTCTCCAAGCTGGTTAGGAAATCACAGAGACAATCAAGAATCAGAGGATTATGGTTTAAGACAGTCACAAAGCATTGAAAACAAAAGTTCGTTCTCACTTATCTGCCACTGACTCTGGAAATCTCAAGGCACTATGGCTACAGTAGCCAAAGCAACATCTACAGTGATTTTCTCATCAGAACCCAGGCTGATTCGCAAAACTCACACTCTGGGCTTAGACCAATACAAAGAAATCTCTGTGCAAGGCCTTTGCCATTCCTGAAAGGTAAGAGCTGGGAAGGAGCCAGCAACTGAGCTTGTTCTGGGGCCTCTGGCTGACATTTCTTCACTGTTTGATCCAGAAAGGCAGTGCAGGATAAGCAAAAAGGCAGGTTTGCCTGTCAGTAGTGACGGGAGAAGGGTCTTTGGAGGAGCCTACAGGTTAGTTTCCTCCTCCCACATTCCTGTCCCTATTATGGTTTCAGAAGCTTAGACAAATGGTCGGATACACTTCAGTGCACAGCCCTACAGTGCAAAGGGGATGCTGCCCTCATCATGACTCTTGTGTTTAGGTATATCCAGGAGGAGGAGGTGACAGGAAGGAGAAAAGAAATATGAATATGTGAACTGCTTTTTATATGTTTTTTATTTTTGCTTACTGAGTATTTGTTAGAAAACCTGTCAGCTGTGCACCATGCCAAAGAGCTTTGCAAATCCCCTTGAGTGGACAGCAAAGTCCTGCTCCAAACACTAAGAATCCAACTAGAGCATTATGATCAGTTTTCTTCAAAAATTCAAAACGATTTGCTCAAAACTGCAGCCACTGTTACTGTAGCCTAAGTTTTGGCTTTAGTCACATGCATAAACATCATTAGGGCTGTATGACTGCAAATGAAGGCAGGGCTTGGCCAGAAAGGTGATCTGCAAAACAGATGACAATGTCATGTGACAGACTGGGGTCAGCCCTTGGGTATAGTACAAAGAACATTGCAATTCTTACACAACCCTCTCTTTGCGCTCTGAACCTGAAAGCAATTTGTGAGGGGGACACTTCATAAGCCTCTAAAAACACAGACATTGTGCAATGAAGTTTGTATATGCCTTTGTGCTCAGCAGTGACTGGAAATAGAGAGGGGATATGTGCCATGCCATTCTTGATTTTGGGTTTTTTTGGTGAAGGGAGGTAACAAGTTAGGTGTCAAATGCAAAACAGGGTTATTTTCTCGTGCTTTTCCCCTTAGCAGCTGAGCACTGAAATGACACTTGAGTGAAAGGACAGGCTCAATTTGCCAGAGAACCAGTTGAAATCTGAAGTTATTCAGTTGAAACCAATAAAGAGACTGGGATCAAAGTCTGGCCTTGTGCCCAGCTGTGGAGTCCTTTCTGAACAGCCTAAAGGAAAAAAAAATAGCTGTGGATTGCAAACCATCTCTGCAGCAGTAAGTGGAATTTCCCAGTGAAGCAAACTTCTCATTTGTAAAGTTTTTGGGCATTTTGCTTTCAGATGCTTGCAAGACCTTTAAATATACACCTAAAATGTAATGAGCTTACGTGTGAAATGAACAAGTGGGGAAATCAGGCCATGAGATATTTGCATAATAGCCAGGAGATAATTATTGGTAATAGTCCAAGCTGAAGAATAGTATCTATTGTTTCCAGCAAACTAGTTTTCATAAAACAGCATGAACTTCCTGTACTCAAACCACTCACATCAGCAATGCCTACAATGACATGTAGCAAACTTTTAATGAATCAAGTAGACGGGGGGAAAAAATAATTCCTAGACAAACTGTGAAGGATTAAACCTAATTTGCAGTGTATCTATATGTTTAAAAGGTCTCTGTATTGTATGTCTTTCTATCATTAAGTGAGCTCAAATATATGCTGGTGAAAGACACTGGATTTTCATTTCAGAATGACCAGATTTTATTCATACTTACATACATGCAGAAATGTAGACATTAATTAATGACCTCCTTAGGTCAGGAGGCCTGCAATAGCTAGGGACCCCATTAGAGGGCATGACTGTGAATAGTTCAAGGTTTAGTCTAACAGGGTTGGCTCACAATATACACTAGGTAATATAATTAGTCACCAGCAGAGGAATTCATC
Organism: Megaceryle maxima; assembly: GCA_024605025.1. NCBI lineage: Eukaryota > Metazoa > Chordata > Aves > Coraciiformes > Cerylidae > Megaceryle > Megaceryle maxima. The sequence continues at coordinate 59,545 of JANHGN010007309.1, read as the reverse complement.
CTTATTCTGGCACCATGTGAGTCAGTTTTCTCAACGTGAAATGCAACCACACAGATAGAGATCTCTGAGACTGTTTCTTTTTTTTTTTGGTGAAACAATAATTACTGCTGCATAAGAAAAAAAAAGCTAAACCAGCAGTGATGGAGAAGTGGCAAATGCCATAGGGAGTTTTAGGTCAGTAAGAAGGGAGGACAAGCCTGCCAGATCTGCCTCACTTGTGAGCCTAACCTCTTGACTGTCAAAAAAAAGATGCGCTTCAGCTGGAAATTTCCTGGGGAAGTAAGCAAATGGAATAATGAAGCCCAAATCAGGATTTATATTTTAAGTCATATGGAAGTTGTGGTATCCTAGGGAAGAAAAAAACCCATTATTTGTCTTACATCTCTCCCCATGCATTAGCCCTGAGCTGCTGCTGGAAACATGCATGGGCTGTGGGCACCCAGGGTTGGCATGCTCTGCTCACCCTTATGCTCCTGTGACTCCTTACAAATAACAAACTGCTGGAAAAATGGTGCTGATTGGTTTCAGACAGATCCAGAAGGCCAGGTCTCAATTACACCTAGTTACTCTGAACTTACTGTTAAATCAACTCAACCAGAAATCAAGGTTCAGTGTCTTAAACAAGTCTATTGACACCAGGGACCTCACTCCTCCTGACTTTTCTAAAACTCATGAATTCGCCAGGACCTCCATGCTGGTGAGAACAGAACAAGGTGTTGAATGCTTGCTTGAATGCTCTTTTTCTCCTTCCTGTCACTCTGTGTCACACCAGCAGATGCTGGGAGCAAAAGGCCAGGCCCCATGTGGTCTCAGCTACAGTAGCTCCATGGCAGCAAGCAGAGCAGTGCCAGGCTGAGTAACTTCACAGACTGGATCATCAGGACTGAAGAGGATTATTATATGTGTAATTTTTTTATCCTGCTGGCCAGAAAACCTCTCTGACTTTTCTTTATGTTTGTTTCCTCCTTTTTACTCTTCCAAGGTCATCTGTTGATAGGAAACAAGTGGTCAGATAACGATATACGTGTGGCATTAGAAGTCAAGATCAGGGATGCCATAATATGGCTGTACACAGAGGCAGAATATTATTTTCCAGGGAAATTGGTGTTTGCTATTTAACCCTGTTCATCTACTCTGCCTGCTCCCACCAAACACAGAGATCTTCTCTTCACAGTCTTCATGGCTCTCTGGTTTTACTCACTGCCATCTTGCAACATCTCCAGAGCCTCATAGGAACACAGGTGACTACCTCTATCTTTGAAGGAACCTTGAGGACCCACACTAGATGTGTCTATACAGAGTAACAAGGAGGGTTTGGGACACGTCTGGGAACTAATATGTGAACAAGTGCAGATTCATCCTGCTTGTCTGCTTTTAACAGAGGTGACCCAGTTTCCTTGGTACTACCCAAGGGTCAGCCCCTCAGGTTGCAATTTCATTGGGAAAATAATTCATTAAAGAAGGGACAGTTGCCTCATGTGCAAGGTAGATGAATAAGCAGGGGGAGGAAGGAGGGAGCAGAAGGAGATTTTCCTCCCTACTTCCTCCCTGTTAAGGTGTCCTGGTTTGATTGAGAACAGAACTAATTCTGTTCAGTGATTTTACTTTTCAGTTCAGTTCTTCTAACTAACTGCACTGTCTGAAGATAGCAGCCTGTTTTCACAGACAGTGGCTGCTTCTAACAGTGATAACACCCTGTGTTTAGAGTTACTACCAAGGATGGGTGTGCAGACCAAGGCCACTGTTGGACCTTGTGTCCTACATTGGGTGGCGCAAGAAAGTGAAAGGCTGCACCTGCAGGGAGAAGTGGACAGGGCAAGTGACCCCAAAGTGACCAACGAGGTATTCCATCCCATAGACATCATATTCAGTATAAAGCTGAGGGACCTGGAGGGTCTGTAGCTCTCTCTGAGGGTTCCCATGCTCTTCTCCCCTCTTGGACAGCTTTCCCAGCTTTGCTTGGCTTGGCTCAGGTCCTCTTCCAGTTCCTTCCTCAGAGCATCCAAGGAGGACTCTGTCCATTCTGCCTTCAATCCCAATCTGTGTGTTCCTGAATCCAGTACCAGAATCCAGCTCCTGAACACAGCTCCCACCTGCTGTGGGGCCCTGTCTGAGACACCCCTGGTGTCTGCTCCACAGCACCAGTGGTGACGGTGATGTAATTACCATCAGGGGGGTGGGTTTGATACTGGTTTTGTATATATTTGTATATATTCCATTTTTATTTTCATTTTCATTTTCATTAAAGCTGTTCTAGTTTCCTTTTCTAATCACTAAGTCTCTCTCCCTTATTCCCTTTCTCTGCCCCTTTGGGAGGGAGGGGGGTTAAACAGAGAACATCTGTTATAGGTCTAAGGGGCTGCCCTGACCCTAAACCGTGACATAAAGTTTGCAGGTTAAATTGCTTTAGGTCAGGTTGAACCTTTAAATGCCTAACAGACATTATGCCTCTCCTTATAAAGTATGAAGGTAAGAGAGTGAAGCACACATATCCACCCAACATAAAGTTTTGGTGCTCAGAGCAGTCAGATTTCAGTGACTATTATTATGGGAAGGGTGTGTGGGTGTGTGTCTCTGTGTGAGTGCGTGTAGGAGAGTGCAGCACAGGAATATCATATGGAAAACTGAATAAACTGAGTAAGTCAGATAGAATAAGCTGGCTAGGATGAGAAGAGGTCAGAGAGGGTCCCAGAACATAGGGGTTAGGCTAAGGTTGTTGAGCTGGGACTGGAAACCATCTCTGATTGCTCCCATGCTCAAGGATAACAGGTTTAGTGCATTCTTGTAAATGCACAGAACTGCACTCAAGATCCCTATCTCCAGTTTCTTCTCCTAATTAAAACTGCCTAAAATAGCTGAGACTGTGGCAGTCTATACAGATCATGTTTCTATTTCAAAATGATTGTATCTAAATATGTCACAATTGGTCAAGTTGGTAATGTACCATTTTATTCTCCCAGTACATATCTAGATGCTAATTTCTGCTCTTCAGTTATTCAACCCAGAATGAGCACTGATAAGGTTTTCAAAGAGACAGTTTTGGGAGAGCCTTGGCCTTAGACCATCAATATCTCATCTTGTGCACCATGCAGGTACTGTACTCAGAAGGAAAGATAGGAAAAATAATCTATCTTTCCTCATACTTCTGTGCTATAGGGAATCAAGCAGTGCAAACCTGCATGCCAGGCCCTTTCACTGAAAACCGTCTCTAGGAGACTTATCAAACCAGGCTGCTTCTCCAGTGCCTTAGGCAATTAATGCAACTTCTTTATATTCCTGAGGATCCCCCACAGCAATCTCTGACACAGACACACACAAACACACATATTCAAAGTGGTTTACTCTCCTATCACTTGATGCATAAGGATGGGCAGATGAAAAAAGACAAAGTGTTAAGAGATCACAGTGATGAGGACAGAGTCACAGATATGCTGATGTCAGGGGATGATATCCGGCACATCTGAATTCAGCTAATATATCCTGCTGCATTGCATTGGAGTCATGGTAAATACAAGTGTACATTAAACAATATCATCTTATATGTACAGATATTTCATCCCTTTGTGGTGCAGCAAAACCAGTGAACTAAGCGAACCCTCCAAATGGCTTGTAGACAGCTTTGTTGATAAAGAAAATGGAATGGAAGTGCCTTGTAAATTATTGATATCACATATTGCATGTGAACTTTTGACATGGCTGTCTCCCTGCTGTCGTTCACTGCATGCCATAATCCCTTCTTTTCCTGCCAGATTTCAACCTGTTCCACGTAACCCTTGCTATTCCTCCAGCAAGGGAATTCAGCAGTATCATAGATTTTGTACAGGAATTGTGTTTTATAAATCATTCCTGCAGTTAGCCTTCTGGCAAGCAATCACTTAACATGTTTTAGCCTCTCACATCGATTCTCAGGAGTTTGTAGGTCTCAGTCTACAAACTCACAGGATCCTGTCTTTGGATAAAGAAAAAGAAGCACTGAAAAGTGAAGTAGCTAGACCTCCAAGAGTCTTCAGGTATAAACAAATTTTTCAGAAGAGCTCAACTGTCTTTAAGCCACTGCATGGGGGTGAGATGTTCAAAAGTGCCCAATGCCTTAATAGCTCCCACTATAATCCTTTTAGATAGAATTTAAAAGCCCACATGTTGATTTATTTGGAGCCTCTGGACTCAGTAGTGAGAGTTGAGGTCTCTGAAAAATTCAGCAGTATTTCATCAGCAAAGCTTAGTAAAGAATAAATATTAAGGAAGGAAGGAAGGAAGGAAGGAAGGAAGGAAGGAAGGAAGGAAGGAAGGAAGGAAGGAAGGAAGGAAAGAAGGAAGGCCTAACATTGAAACTTCTCTTGTTACCTTTTCTGTTTCAATTTGCTGGTAGTTGCACCAAAGCGGTATTACGATGGAAAAATATTGCTTGGAAATTTTCTGTCAACAATTAAGTAAGTAAAAAAAAAAAAAAACTTGATAGTTTCCATCTTAATGTATAGGTAGTTGCATTGACTTCAAAATTTAATTTTAGGCAAAACTCAAGTATTGACTTCACTTGAAACAGGAATCTTAAAGGCCACCATTGCTTGCTGCAACTGGGATTACCGTGCAAGGTTTATACCCAAGCTTTGCTTCCCAAAATGAAATTACGTCATATCATCTGGTTTGGCAGCAGGCTATGCTAAGTCGTTTGATAAATACTCAAGAGCTACTTACTGTGTTTTCATTGTTGTACACAACACAGCAGACTGACTGAAAGACGAGAGGGGCTCAGACCAAAGAACAAATTCCAAAGAACCACTAACCATCTGGTATCAGTTTGATAAACAAAAGTTCTTATGACATGAGTTCAATAACCAGGGTTATTGTTACCCTTCTTCCCTCAGGATACTATGCCCCAAAATTTTAAGTGACTGAGTAGTCCTTCGGACTGAGCATCACCAGCATGACTGGGTACATCAGGAGAGATAGTGAAGTATTAATGTGGGGCTCTGCTGAGATCTGTGTGGGATGCAGTGTGCAAGAGTAGCTAACCACATTCGGGAATGCTGATCAAACTGGGATGGGCACAGAGAAGGACTCCTAACATTACCAAAGGAAACTGACTTACTAGAAGAGAAAAAAGATACTGGAGAGAGTATCGCTGTCTCTAATAAATCTGTCAGACAGTAAATACCTTCAAGGAATAAAAAGCACCTAAGAGACAGTCTGAGACCCTTGTTAAGGCTGAGCATTGGAATCACTACCAGTCCTTGTCAGTAGCTAAGGGGCATTCCCATTTCATTCTGGAGAGCTAAGCTGCTCAGGTGGACAGAAAGCCACCAAAAGCTCCCTCCCCTTCCTTCTCCACCAGGCATGTTCCCTCAGACAACATGGGGTTTGTGGTCCAGTTTTTGGCCTGATGCAAATGGAGAAAGGTTGGTTTGTTCCACTGATCTACAAGGAGCCTGAGTTATGGCTCCTTGGACAGCTGCCCTGATCTGAGAAACAGTGAACCAGGGTGTGGAGGATCCTGAACAGGCCCACAGTTTATAGGGAGTTTCAGTCACTCTGCCATGTGAAACACCCACATCATTTATGGAGGTACCATGTTGTCTCAGCAAGGCAGCTGTAGTGCATCGTCTGAATAAGGCCAGCTAATGACATGAAAACAAATAAATACAAACTGGATGTAGCATGTAAATAGAGGGAAATGTAAACATTATCAAAGTGGACAGGCTTCTAGAATGACATTTGAGAAGAATTAGGGGGAAAAAATTTTAATTGATTAAGGGACAGGAACCAACAAGTGGTAACAGGAATACTGGATGCATTGGACCGAGGGTTTCCTTGTTCCTTACTGGGGGCTGCTTTTTCGATTTGTCTGCTCTTTTTATGCCTTCCTCCATATCAGTAGGAACTTTCCCCATCTCTGCTTACATCTCCCCTCCCATTCTACCCTCTTGCCTCTAGATGGACACAGATTGTTGAAAGTGGAAGATTTTTGTGCTAGCCACTTCATTCAAATTACCTTTAAGCTCATTGAAAACTGAGGACTAGATAAAAGTGGAATACAGCCTGAAGAGTTGTAATAAAAAATGCCTGATGGCTTCTGCAGGATGTCAATTAACCTGGTTCATTGAGGGAAGATGGTTGATAATATTCTAACCATTTTAACCCCACAAGAACTTTGCTATTTTACATTCCATACTCTGTAGAAATTCTCCACTGGATTTCACTCTGTAACATCTATAAAATACAAGCAATACATATTCTTAACACATAAGCAATAAATATGAAATGTTCCAAAAGAAGTGATCTTATGGGATACACATTAGTTCCCACAATAAAAGAACACAAATCAAACCCATCAGCTGAAGAGCAGTTGAGTGAATGATTATTCTAAACCTCTAATGAAATTATATTGTGAAAGACATTAGACAGATTGATTAGAGATGAGTTGACTGACAAAACTGCCCACTCTGTCCACCATTAGAATCAATCCTCATGAGTGTGCACTGGTGTGTGCATCCATATGCACATATGCTTGTGTGCTTTATTGCAAATTATTAATTGCTCTTTCATTACAGTGTAAAAACCAGTCTAACTTGCAGAGCTTCATGCTTTAGACTTCACTATGAATACACTTCCAAGGTAGAACACCTGAAATCACTAATTTTCAGTTCACCTGACAGTCATTTCAATTAACACATTTATCAGTGTATTCACAACATGCAGAGGGAAATAAATATCCTGGTAAAGAATGAAGAAAGATGAATCAAGCCTTTCATTTAGATTAAAAAGATTCAAAACTACATCATTACCACAAGTTAATACTGAAGATAGAGCACAGTAAGAATAGAAATGAAGACTGGATGTGTACACTGTTAAGGAGGATATTCAGAGAAAAAAATTAGTTAGGATTAAAAAGAAAGCAAGATCAAGATCTTTTGCTGTATAAATGTTGTCAGTTCCATTTGCTTCACTGGAACCCTGCCAACAGCCATTAGTGATGGATTTGACCTGCAGTCTCAGAACCTTTGTATTTCAGGTATACCTGGAGACCAAGGTTTAAAAGTTGTTTCTGGAAACAAAGACATTGGCAAAGTCCTGCATGTGGGTTGGAATAATTTCAGGCAACAGTACAGGCTGAGGTCAGGCTGAGTAGGAATCACCCCTGCAGAAAAGGACCTGGGATCCTGAAGGACAATGAGTTGAACATGAGTCTGACAATCAGCCTTACGGTGATGCCAACTCCAGAATGGGCAGCATTAGCAAGAATACAGTTGACAGCTTGAGCAAGCTGATTTCCTCTCTATTTTGCACTTGTGAAGAGTACATGTCTGTAGTACCATGCTCAGTTTTGGAATTCCCAGTACAAGAAAGTTATCGATAAGCTAAAGCAAGTTCATCAGAGACCCACCGAGATGGTTAGGGATCAAAGCATATGATGTACAAGATGAGGCTCCAGAACCTGAGCTTGTTTAGCTGCAAGAAAAGAAAGCTAAGGGGAATCAGGTTAATATTTTCAACTATCTAAAGAAAATTTTAAAAAGATATGAAGCCAGACTAAGAGCTGACAGACATAAGGCACAGCAAATGGAAATCAGAAATACTGATTATCTATAAGGAAAAAATTCTTCACAGTGAGGGTGGTCAAACATTAGAACAGAGACCCAGAGAGGCTGTGTAGTCTCCATCCTTGAAGATATTCAAGCCAGACAACAGAGATGTCCTGAGGGACCTGATCTAACATTGATGTCACCCTGGTTTGACCTCTGGAGGTCCCTTTCAGTTAATCTTTGTATGATTTTTAAAAATAATAGAAATGAGATGTAGGGAGAAAATCAGAAATGTCATGGCACAAAATGAGATTCAAGAATCAAGGAAAATGTAAGGCAGACAGAAAAGAGGTGCTTAAGTTGAATACTAAGACAGACCCAAAGAGTCATCATTTGGCTATAATAGGCTTAACGAAGACAAACTTCATCTCCCTTGGGAAATCAGAGCCCTGCAGGCTTCTTGTAGTGAGGTAAATGAAGGCAAGAATAACCTTGAGCTCCAGTCACACTGTACTTATTCATTGCTTATTTAAGACATAGCAACCTATTGTATATTCCTGCAATTTGTATAGCTAATTATATAGAACTATGGTTACACATTGTGGCTAATTGCTAGAATATACATCCTCTGAAGCCATTAGGAGTGTTACCACTGACTCATTTGAAGAGACTAATTTAGCCAACTGAATGATCTGACTCATCTTAGTAGGCTCATCTCAGCAGGCTCGTCTAATGTTGCCCTTTGGAGGAGCTTCTCTCTTTACAGGGAGCTTTGGGAAGACTAACCTAAGGGAGATGCCCAGTGCCTGCGAATACTGCCCTTTCTTTCCTCCTTGATAAAGACAGGGATGGTAATAATTGCCTACCTCCACGTTTGATACATGAATCAGTGATGTAAGAGCAATTTAACAATGGGAATGGTAATATATCTATTCCATTTTCCAGAGTATAGAAATAGCCTTGTTGAAAGACTGGAAGGATTAATTGGAGGAAGGCCTGCTGACCCCTAAAAAGCTAGCTTTTCGACAATATCAATTAATATGGTGGTTTTAGCGCTGTCTGACTACCCTGGCAAAGAAATGGTGTTTAAAGGAGGTCCAGTTAATTAGGTTTTGAAGAAACCAGTGTGAAGGTAGGCAAAAAACCCTAATAAATATTGAATTAAGGAAGTTAATTTGTAGTAAGACAGCTTCAATGAATGAGGGAGTGTGATGAGTTTTTCTGTGATTTTTGGTCACTGAGTGGTTACACAGGTACTCAGAGGGTTTATGAAGCATCAAAAATGTTTGAAGAAGCACATAGAATAAAAATTCTATAACATATTCAAGGCACAGAAATGTTTGTGAGGTCAAATAAAGCCACTGCTGCTGAGTTATATATTCTATGCATCAATATATTATATATTCTTACATATATTCTATTCTACTAAAATAGATTTGTTGCTGTATCTTTATGATTAATGAATAGGGCAGGCAGAGGGACACAAATACTTCATTTCTAGAGCAGAATTACCACTTTGGGGAACAAGTGAGAAATATGGAGAAGAAAGAGTTACAGATGGGAAAGAAACTGGGTCATGGCTGATAAGGCCAGTGATGTCAAAGACAGCTGAGGGTGGAGTGCTGGTTGGGAAAAAAAGATCATTAGTCACTTTGGTTAAGGCAGTGCCAGCAGAACTGAAAGAAGGGATTAGGAAGGGTCTGGGATTTCCAAAGGTTGACTGTAGGTACTGCATTTAATGTGTGTAGGGTTGACAGTAATGTTTTCTGAGAAACTAAAACTAAAGCAAGGATATATTTTACAAAAAAAAAAAAAAAAAAAGGTCACTGAGAGGAGAAGGAGCATGAAGAAGGGAATGAGAATAGATAAATACAGCTGTGGGCAGTATCATGACTCATTGCAAGCATTTCCTTCAGGCTTTCTAAACAGTGGATTCATATGGATGTTCAGCAGAGTTGGACCTTATTTTACCTGAAGTCAGTGAAGTTTGGCACCGACAGGCCAGATGGTCAAAATTATATTCTCCATTTGCCATTCACCCTCAAGCTGTGTTGAATTTCTTCTAGTTGTCTGGACAGCCTGCTTCGCTAGGGCATGTTCAAAGAGAGGCAAGCCCATTTTCAAAGGCAGACAACAAAGAATACACCTATACTACACAGAAAAAGACTGCCCTCACTCAGACTGCAGCAGTCTGAAGGCTGTTTTGCCAATTTGCGTGTTGGCTCTGGCAAAAAGTGTTGTCCATTAACTAACTTTATTACAGTCTATTCAGATCCCTGCATCCATTTAGGATGTCATCACCAAGGATGCCCAACTTCCTAAAGTGCACCAGGCATACACACCAGTGTTTGTTCAAGACAGGACAGCTTTTGCAAAGGCATCGCTGTGCACAGGCTTGAATGTGGTGTTATTAATCTCTTTAAATTAGGTTGGGTTCCAGATACAGCCACTGGAGATCTGGTCAATACAGCCATAAGGCATTAGTCAGTTTATTCTAAAGGAGACAGCCGCAATTGCGTTGGATGAATCATGCCCTAGGTATTGACTGTTTCTTCATAAACATAGTTGAAGCTGAGATACCTGCCTCAAAGGTGAAAACATATTTTAGAAGTGTTGAATTAAAAAGAGCATCTCACTGTTGGGTCCATGCCACATGCCCCTCAGTAAGGGGCAATAAGATGACACATGGGGATCAGAGTGATAATCAAGGTCTTGGAATGTTCACATAAACTTTCAGAAGGAAGGAGGAAGTCATAGAAATACAAAAGATCTGAGAGCATCATTTCGGTGCTGGTCTCCCCACAAACTTAATCTGCCATCTCCTCTGTAACCAAATTACTTTGTCTCTCTACACTTTTGCCTCTCACATGGGCAGAATGACATTCCACTTCCTGGACTGTTCTCTCACCTATGTAGACAGCAAGCTCCTACTTCATCTTAACAGGGCTTAGCACATGCATCTTGTATTTTGTTTCAAAGCTCTAGTTGCTACTGTGATATGAGTAAATAATGGAGAATCCATGGCAGCTAGTCAGGAGAGCTTTTAGTCCCAAGAGTGATTGCCCTTTTAACTAAGAATAGTATATTTTCATACTTTATTCCTTCCTTTTTTGTGTGTGCTGCTACTGAAAAGAAGTGATTTATTTCAAAGTGTTTTCTCTTGTTTAAAAAACAGAAGCTTAATCCTTGCTCTTTCCAGAGTAACCCTAAAGGGTATGTAGTAAATATTTTAAATGTATAATTTAAGGAGGAAGGAAAAAAATCATGTCACCAAGGGATAGCAAAAATTTTATTTGAGGATAGTGACAGATTCTGTTGTCTCTGCCATCAAATACTGAACTCAGGAGCACTGATACATGCAAATGAAGTCAAATGAAATACAGGTGTCCACATTATGTGCATCATCTTCATCAGAGTGGCAGAGAGGTCCCCTCAGCACAGAGACCAAGTAGTGGATCCTAAGTGCTCCCCCTGTTAGAGGTGGTCCCATGAGTACACGGTTAACAATGCTAAATGACACAACAGGGAGGGACTTGCATTGCACCTTTCCTTGCTGTCTGAATTTTGGAGTGGATTTCCTCCCTTGGTGCTGTCAGGGCAGTATGCTCCTCCACTGATGGAATTTATTTCATCCATGTTTTAAATCACAAGACAGAGGAATTGTATGCTGATTAGGTGAATGAGCTGTCACCATCCTACCAGGCAGCCAGTCCACACCTGTCTTGAAATTAAATGCTGGGCCTGAGCACTGGCTGCAGTGGAGAAGCATGATGCCAGATTGGCAGGAGAGATTGTCCTTCCAGAGCTGCTGCTTTTCATCTTTGCTTCTCAAGAAAAAGGCAGGAGTTTGGCTGCGGTTTCACTGTGCACTCCTGGTTGCCAGGTGAGACACTTCATCCTGGTCTTTTTTTTTTTCCTTCCTTTCCTAGGAAGCTGAGGCATGAGCAAGTTGAGTATTTTATTCCACTTTCACTGGGAACGTGGCAGAGCAGAAAACTGGTCCTGGCTCTCCAAAGTCACGCTAGCTCTTTGGCCATGGACCACCCTTACTTATCACAAGGATCCACTCAGACTCATGATGGTCCACTTCTCAGAACTACATCAGTACTGTTGCAAAGATCTTGTGGTTTCACACCCCCAGCTTTTCCACAGGTTTTGGAATCCTGTTTAATCCCTGTCACAGGCCATGACCTTCCACATTCCCTAAAGCTCAATGAGACAAGAAATAACAAAGTCTTTTGAACAATGAAAGGTCAGTGTAACCTAGAAGTGATTCCTCCCAGTGCAGAATATGAAGTACATGTTTGAATTACTTTTCTGATCTGGTAATGATGTAATTCACTATCAAGCTACAAAGTAATGGTAATTGTATAAAAAAACCCCAAACTACTGATTAACCTGAAAGAATAGAACACATGCCTGAGGAGGATCCTATCAATTTTTACTGAGCTAAATGTTTTTTGTCCTGTAATTGTACTGAAAAACATACCTAAATCTAAAATATTTTTTCATACTTTTGAATGGCTGAAATATTTTTTTTTACTAACAAGTGATTATATAATATTAAAATGCTGTTATCACATTTATCTGTTTACCAGCTGGAGCTCTAATTGAAATTTGTTCAGAACTCATAATAGCATTAGGTCATGTTATGCTTACAGCATTAAGCAATGATTACATCGGTGGCTTTTGTTTTTAATTAGCTTTTTTCCGTTATCTAGGAGAGATAGAACCTTTCAAGATCGCAATTCACTTTTGATTATAATAGAAAGAGAACAAACCAAGTCATCTTACAGAAAAATGTGTGACTGTATAATTTACATTCCTGATCTGGGGCTGTTAGATCTGACTGTATTTTGATTTATTTCCTGTCACTTATCAGTTATGTTAATTGGTTTTTGATGACAATAAGGTGCTAGTGTTTGCACACTCAGGGATCCAAGATTACTTTTTACAAAAGAAGAGATGAGCACGTAATGTGTTTTATTTTTCTGGTGGCTGGACAGAAGCATTGCTTTTAATGCAAAGTACTGAAAAACAGACCACTTTATATCAGCTGTGCAGCTGAACATAGCCAGAGGTGAATTTTAAAGTGGGTTTCAAATGTAGCCGTAGTTCTGATTCAGAGAAGTATTTCAGCATGTGCCTTCATCATTCATCCCAGCCTAGAAACAGACACACATGATTACTCACCTGCTTTAGGTTAAACATCTTGCTGAGTCTGGTCCTATGTAAAGGACAAGCCATTGAAAGCAGCAAGCCCACAGGGGGTACTTCATGTGGCCTCCTCAGTGGGTAACTGACACTAACGGCTCATTAGTAATAAACTGACTCAAGCAGTTCCCCTGACTAGGAGAAGTGCCCTGCTGCCCTCTTTCTTCAAACTCTTTCTGAGCTTGTTGTAAATATCTATGCTTGGGAGAACAGATGAGTAACTCCCATGAGCCAATCCAAGGAATAATCAGTCTTAATCCACTGGAATGAGTGACAGTTGATAGATGGTGAGTAGCCCCACTTGCCTTTCTGGTGCCACTGGGAGCCGGGAGCGCATCTGTGGCTCAGCAAAGCTCCCACCTCCACTCATGCTTGCCACACCGTGCCGCATCTGTGCTCTTGAACAACACAGGGAGAAAAGAAACCTAACAGCCATGGGAATTTGGTGGCATTGTTTGCCAGCCAAGTGCTTATGAAGATGAATTAGATGGGATTGGTAGACTGCAGCTATAGGAAAAGAGCAAAGTCATTTATTTCAAACACACCTTTGGAAGTGTAAGATATGCACAGTGGCAGTGGTAAGAAACCAAGTCTGATAAGCTTACATGACAGTGATTAGTATCCCTGGAGGGGTTACAAGAATTGTATAAAATGTAGAAAACAGGCTCAGGCAGGGTGTTGAGATATAACATAATCCACACCCCCACACACACCCCCCACCCCCCTGGTTTAGATGAATTAAGGGGCAAATTGCCCATAAGATACATTGTCTGTAATTCTCTTGGTCTGCTAAGAGTGGAGGAGTTCAGCAGTTTTCCCATGTCCAGCTGGAAAAAACTTTCTGGAATTGAAACAGTAGTTTCAATGATTCTCAGTAGTCATTCCCAAGTGAAGGACTGAGAGGTTCTGGGCAGGCTGTCAGTTTCTGCTGGGATGTGATGATCATCCCTAGTTGCAAGGGAGGCGAGGGACCTTCTTCCCATGGCAGTCCTCCCATGCCAAGCTCCTGCCGTACTTTGTTTTCTGTGACCACTCAGAGCTAATGGACACTGGGTTGAGGGTCCTCGTTGATTTTGACAATGGAGGAATTTGTGAGGTTTAATACGGGAGGTTAGCAACGTGGATTTTGCCTTTTGTGGAAAGCATCAAGTTCTTTGCTGTTTATATTGACTCCCTGTGGTGAGATCCAGGCAGCCTACACAGGATAGATGCGTGTGCTGGGGAAGAGCCCAGTCTCTTCCTTATGACACCCTGCACTGTTGGGAGGCCACATGAGGATGCAGATGTAGGTTAAGTCCCACATGGGACAGGTGCCAAGGAGATGCAGATACACTCACAGACTTGCAATCAGACCTCCCATGACAGCGTGTAAGCCTGCAGTGGCTGCACATGAGGACATGAGAGGAGAAAGATTAAAAGTGATGCTGAGACGAGCTTCATTGGGGATGAACATGGCAGGAAGAGAAGGCTGTTTCTGTCACTGCTTACAGCCACAGCAGCCTTCACTGAGGACAAGATGGTGCTGTTACAGGACACCCCTCCTGCTTTTGCTCTGGATTTTGTTCTTGTCCTTAACTACCAAAGGCTTGCTTTTTTCACAGTGAAAAAAAAAATAAAATAGGGGACACTAAGACCCTACAGCCATTATTTATCAAGCAATCATGTTACAGGAGTCATTATTATTTACAGTCTAGCTCTGGGACAGCTAACGCTGGGTCTCAAGCATGCCCTTTCCACAATATAAAGCAGTAACTCAGCTTCCCATACACTGGCTATGCTAGGGCTGTTTGGGATTTAGCAAAATTACTCCTGGGACCCAAACAACCCATCACAAGCAAAATTTCAGCAAAGTGAGTGCATTGCCACAGAAAGTGCTCGCTCATCTCCTTAATTCAGGTTAAAAAAAAAAAAAAAAAAAAATTAAACAGTCCAACCCAGTCTAACCATCAATGCAATGCCATTAAAGCAATGTAATGAAAATAACTCTGGCCTGAAGACTCAGAGATTTAAGTGAGACTAGAATAGGCCTTGTAATTACTTTCATTTTTACTCTTTAGCAGCCTTAACAGAACTAAAATAGTCCCTTCCCTCCTCTTCCCACTGTGTCAGTAGGACAGAGTCATGCCTGCAGATTCACACGCTCCTTAATGTTGTGTCTCCTTAGACACAACAATACCTCCGTTAGCTTTCTCTCCCCTCCCACAGCAGGCATTCAGCGTGGATCAGCCATACCACAGCCAAAATAAGAGGCACGCAGGTGGATTTCTTTTTTTGTCTCGTCTCTGTCCCTTTTCTGTCTTTTTCAGAGGAGATGCAGATGGCAGTCGCTCCCTTTGCTATGTGTGAGTGACTAGACAAAAAAACTCCCCACAGCTTGTGCAATTTCTGTGCTGCCTTCTGCTCACCTCCACCTCCTCATTTTCTTCTTTATCTGCTTTCCATATTCTCCATGCTGCTATTGGTCCTGTGGAAATGAACACATCAAAGCCATAAGTAGTCATTTTTTCACTGCTCCTATGTCCTCTCTCTCCGCTCTTCCTTTAACATTAATATTAATAGCTACCGTACCTTTCTTCACTGTTGCTTTCTTCTTGATCCTCAAGGGACTAAGCCTTTTCTTGGACTTTCTGCTACAGCAAATGCTTGTTTGAAGGAATGCTAGGGCATGCTGGGAAGCACAACACTGGTGATGACTGTGATACAATATTGGGCCAAGCAGCAAAGATATTAAATGCTATTGTACTTATTGGAAGAGTCAAGCATGCTTTTATCGCTGCCACATATGGCTGGATTTTTTTTTCCTTTTTGCTTTCCTAGCAAAAATAGCTTTTAATCAATTCAAAATCTCCAAGGAGAAGAAAAAAATAAATAACCTCTTTCCTATGCCCTCCTTGATGCTTTTACACAGGGCTGCTACCTGAGAAGCAAAGAAGCAAATGCTGTTTCATGCCTGTTGTCAAACAACACACACACACAAATACACACCACAGGGACACACAGCACCAGCACCCCCACGACTGCTATTATTTAAAGCACTGAGTTAACGAGCTATCCTGTGCTTCAAGGTTTGCCTGCCTGTTGCTAGTCCCTGGAGCTAAGAGCTGAACTCCTCGCGCGTGCGTCAGCCCAGCTCTCGCATTTGTATTCTGTGATGTGGTTGTGTGTCTGGAGTGCTAGGAAGAAATCCCCCAGGTTTGATTTCACTTACACACGTATAATGGAAATATGGTGGCACGCAGTGAGCATGACGTTTCTGCTCCATGAGGGCTGCATGCAGTCCACAGAGAAGGTTGCTACTTAGGATCACAGCAGTGCCCAAGAGGCAGAAGGTGAATTTCTTGATGTCATCGGCACAAGAAACAGGTACCGCAGTAATAATGAAACTCACTGTAACCCTCAGAGTGAGTTATTCCAAGCATGGTTTCTGCCTGGGTGGATGTAAAGGTTATTATTTGCTCCTGTCTTGACACCAGGGATCTACTCCCTTTGAAGGTAAGGATTTCTTTAGTGTGTAAAAGCAGACTGTACATCTGGAGGGATCAGGGCACTCAAATGACACTCCCCTTACACATTTTTTGTGACATACACTGCAGCTGAACACAGCAACAAGTAATCCACTTCCCTTCTCTCCTGCATTCTCCCAGAGCTGCTGCTGATGTGAAACCAGTTGCTACAGTGAGTGAAAAGATCTCCATGAGCAGCAATGGGTTTGCATCATCTGGAGAAGGGACTGAGGGAGGTCAGGAGATGGGTTGATGCTGGCTTTCACATTATAGCCCGATCCTATCTTTTCCCTTTCCTTCTCCATCAAAGCCTTCTGAAGGCTAACAGCCACAGACTAGCTGCCCTGTAGTCTCAGTGTAGTCTGGGGAAATCTCCCCTGCCCCAGTCAAAATGCTGCAGGACTGAAATGCACTGTACTGGCACCATAGCTATTACTTAACTCGTGGGGGTAGAGAAAAACAATTCACTGAGCCATGAATGTGAGAGAAACACCAAGAACTTGTGCAAAATCCCACTGCGAACAAAGGAGCTGCAGGTTGCAGAGACATAGGTCAGGCTCCTATTGTAGCCTTTTTGGAGACTAGATAGCCTCACTTGAGAATAGCCCTGTGTCCAGTAGTGACAGTCTCAACCATTTCAGCTCCAGTGAGCAGCACCACAAGGCTCAATTATTTCCCACAAAAGCAAGGAGAGTCATTAGTCCTAACAAACAAAAGGAGGCAGGGGGATCTGTTTGCTTGTCATTGTGACCAGTTAGATGGTTTAAAGCAAGAACAGCATCTTCAGAATCTGATAGAGATGCCCTGCATTTGCAGACATGAAACCTAAACGAAGTTTCAGGTGGTGATCAGAGGATGCTTTTGAGATGTCTGCAGGAAACCCAATATGAAAATTCAAATGAGGTCACATGTTTTGCTGCTTGTCTACAAGATTCTCCCAAAGGTCTCCTTGCTCCCCAGCTTATGAGCCTAATTAACCCCCTGCACCTTGTTGCCAGGCATGGAATGTTAAGTAATTATGGTGATATGTGGCTTCCTTAACAGCACGTCAGACTCTTCATGTCACACTCTAAGCATTGGTATTTGCTTTGCACTTCTTTGTTCAGTGTTGCAGGGGGTGGTCAGCTATCGACACATGCAAAACCTTGACTGAAGGGATCAATTTACAGGCAGTCACTCCCACCAAGGGGGATAAAAATTCCCCTAGAGGGTCTTGCAGGTTTCTGCAGCACTCTGGAGCAGGAAGTGTAGAGTATGAGTTGTTCTTAGATGTTTTAAACTACTTCACAGGCATTAACTATGCCCATTTCATACACACAATCCTACCTTAACCAGCTCCCCTGAGCAACATGGATGGTATGTGAGCGTTTCTGCATATTCAGCTGGCAAGGGACTGCGTGAGGAATCTACATTGCTCCCACAACTCTTTACACATTCCTCATTAGAAAGCCTGATTAAAAGAATAAAAACAATAACCAGGAAATAAAAAAAGTCCAGGAGCAGCAACAAGAGCTCCAGGAATCAGACGTGAGCTTTGGCACAGGCTGCTACAGAGGTTACCTTTTCTGCACTTGTCTTTCCATGGCAGCAATGAATCCCTGACTACCCTGCAACTTGGTGATGAGGAGAAGACACCACTGATCACCCCACTGCTTTCTTAGGCACTACCACACCCTGATACTCAAGGCATTTTCATGGAGTACAGAACTCACAGAGTCAAACCTCCTCAGGGAGAGGACCTTCAAATCCCACCTTCAGTGGGTACTCTCACCACTACATCAGCAGGCAAAATAGGGGCAGAAGTATTTGAAGAGTCTCCAAATATATGGCCTTAGTTTAAGAGAGGTGGGATGGGGGAGATAATCAGAAAAGTGAGAAAACTCATGGGTTGAGATAAACACAATTTAATAAGTAAAGCAAAAGCTGTACAAAGCAAAACAAGGAATTGATTCACCACCTCCAATCAGCAGGCAGGTATTCAGTGACCTCCAGGAAAGCAGAGCTCCATCATGGGTAACAGTTACTTGGGAAGACAAACACCATAACCCTACTTCCTCTTCCTCTAATTTTATATACTAAGTGTGTCATCATATGGTCTGGAATATTCCTCTGGTCACCTGGGGTCAGCTGTCCGTCTGTCTCCCCTCCCAACTTCTTGTGCACCCTCAGCCAGCTTGCTGGTGGGGTGGGGTGAGAAGCAGGAAAGGCCTTGACTGTGTAAGCTCTGCTCAGCAATAACAAAAACATCCCTGGGTTATCAACACTGTTTCCAGCACAAATCCAAAACATAGCCCCACACCAGCTACTACGGTCAAAACCAGCACGGTATGTCTTTATATAAATACCACATCTTGGTGTACAGTTCAGCTCCCTGTGTCTCAAAGGGGACATAGTAAGACTGGGAAGGGCTCAGAACAAGGCAACAAGGATGATAAAGGTGTGGAACAACTTCTCTGCAACTAGCTACTGAGAAGAAAGTTAACTCTACCGTAGCCAAAACCAGCACAGCGTGGTATAGCTTTTCATTTCAAGGGGAATCCTTATGTATTGGAAATCCATCCTGGTTGCTGTCAGAAAAAGACATGTCAGTCTTTCATCGAATTGCATATTGCCTTGCATGATGCAATCATTGCAGTGGCCTTCCTGATGTCTATTTTGATTTAACTTCATTTTGCAGTTTGCTGGCCCATATGTTAAGACAGAAACAGATTTTTCTATGGCCAGTAATGGACTGTTAAAACAATCAGGTGTACTAGCATGATTTTTCAAAATGATCAGGAATAAGCTGAGTAAAAACGGTATCTTTGAATAAAATCTTAATAAATGGCATGCCAGTTTCTTTTTGGTAATTCAGGAGATGATGGCACAATTCCAATGGTACATAAACTATGCAGATTCCTAAAGATGAACAGGACAGCAATTTGCTATGTGTACATTAAGATTGCCTCTATGAACAGTTAGTGGTATTAAATGTTGACAATCAATCATAAACACAAGTAAATATTCTAGATGGTTTAAAACATTTTCCAAGAAGATATCACTGTCATATTACAATTCTGTTTACACCAGTTGATTAACCATTTATTTCAAATCCTTATTAGTCCTGTGACCTACCAAATAAAGCATTTGCCTTGACTTGGGAGTCTGCATCCACAAATCTTACTTAGTGGGTGACTTTCCCTTTCTCTGATTCAGTTTCTGCAGATATAAAACAGGGATAATGATAATGACCTCCTTAGTAATGTCATTAGGGATTTACTAATAAGCTAATTATTATTGGGGAATAAAACTTTATGTGAGGAACCATTTATTAAAGCATCCCCATGGCTTACTCACACTCCATAAGCAATTTATGAATGGAGCCTTAGAGGTCGATGAAAAGTGCACCAGTGCCTAAGCAGCAAAGATCCAAAGTACATGGCCACATCTCCAGCAAACAGCTGTATATCAAGGCATAGGCATGGGCAAATTCTCAGTAGTTCTTCATCTTTATGTCCCTCCTCAACTTTTCTTAGTTGCTACTTTTGATGATGATGAGGAGGTGGGGCCTACTTCCTTTAGCCCTTCTGGTGCAAAATCAAGGGTTATTTCCATGTTCAGCCCTGTCACCCTGTGAATGACAAACACATCCCCTGCAGCTGTTTCTACAGCATTACACCCATCAGTAACAAGGGAAAGGATGAGCAGGAACTGTGCTTGGAACAAGGATATTGGGTGCAGACAGAGGGAGCTCACCCACATGGTCTAGAGTACACACCAGGACCTCTTAGACTATGACAGTGGTGAACAGTATACAAAAAAAATCATCTCCCACCTCATTTTGCTTCTGCATGGACAATTTGAAATGTTAATAATTTACTTCTTTTTTCTTTTCCCTTCTGCCTATTAACCTCTTTCTCTATAGGCTCTCTTCATCACACATTCCCATTCAAGCCTCTGCAGAGCAGTTGCCTTGCCCAGCTGCAAAATTTGCTTGGACTGCAAAACTTTGAGATTTGACTGGATGCCAAATGTGGTTCATTGGCTCCTACCATCCCCTCAAATGAGGATTTTAGCCTCCATGTTTCCTTCTAAAAATAGGAATTCATCACTGCAAATTTCAATAAGGTTGCAGGCTGAAAAACACTTGAATTATAAGTACTGTTCTCCCTTATCCTTCCAGTTGCAGGGAAGAAACAGGAAGAGACAGTAAGCCTGGTGTCACCAGGAGAATTTTGGGGGTTTTGACCATAGAAACATTTTGGTTGGAAAAGACCTTTAAGGTCATCAAGTCTAACCATTAACTCATGGGTTGGTCTATATGACCCCAGGCCTGCTGGCAACAGATGGGGTAAGCCTCTCTCAAAGTGGGAAAAGGATCTCTGTGCAGTAGTTGGCGGGGCTCATAGAAAGATCTTTAAACTAAATTTGAAGGGGCAAAGGGATAATACCAGGCTTACTAAAGATAAGCCTGGGAGTGGCAAGCTAATGTTTGAGTCCTCCTTCTGTCTGACATGCCATTGGAGGCAGGGAATGGAAATCCATGTGGCAGCAAAGAAACAAGTGTTAGTGATGTGTTAGAAACCACAGAAGTTCCTGAGAATGGGATCATGTAGGATTTAGGACTTCTGCTCCCCAAAAAGTGGTGGAATCAATAGCCCAGGTAAAGTGGGCTGTTTACGAGGGGTCAGCAGAACTGCTGTGTTAGAATTCTGGAAGGCAGACTTTGGCTTGTTGAAGAGTCTGGTTGACAGAGTCCCTTGGGAGATAGTCCTGATGGGCAAAGGAGTCCAGGAAGGTTGGATATTCTTCAAGAAGGAAATCTTAAAGTCACAGTAGCAGGATGTCCCTACATGCCAAAGGACAAACTGGTGGGGAAGAAGACCATCCTGGATGCACAGAGAGCTTTGGCTGGAACTCATAAAAAAAGAGGAGAGTTTATGACCATTGGAAGAAGGTGCAGGCAACTCAGAAGGACTACAAGGATGTCATGAGGCTATTCAGGGAGAAAATTAGAAGGGCCAAAGCCAGCTAGAACTTAATCTGGTTACTGCTGAACAAATGTTTTTATAAATATATTAGCAACAAAATGAGGGGTAAGGAGAATCTCCATCCTCTA
This sequence comes from Megaceryle maxima, assembly GCA_024605025.1. NCBI lineage: Eukaryota > Metazoa > Chordata > Aves > Coraciiformes > Cerylidae > Megaceryle > Megaceryle maxima. The sequence goes on along the minus strand of JANHGN010007309.1, from coordinate 38,210 downwards.
TTGGATGCATGGGGAAACACAGTGAGCAAAGCTGAGGAAAAGGCTGAGGTACTGAATGCCTTCACTGCCTCTGTCTTTAATAGTAAAACCAGTTGTCCTCTGGGTACGCAGCCTCCTGAGCTGGAAGACTGGGATGGGGAGCAGAATGAAGCCGCCATAATCCTAGGGGGAATGGTCAGTGATCTGCTGCTCCACTTAGACACACACAAGTCTATGGGGCCAGATGGGATCTACCCAAGGGTTCTGAGGCAGCTGTCAGGAGTGCTCACCAAACCACTTTCCACCACTTATCACAGAATGGTAGGGGTTGAAAGAGACCTCTAGAGATCATCTAGTGCAACCTCCCTGATAAAGCAGGTTCTCCTACAACAGGTTGCACAGGATCATTTGCTGGTAGGTTTTGAAAGTCTGCAGAGAAGGAGACTCCACAATGTCTCTGGGCAGCCTGTTCCAGTGCTCTGTCACCCTCAAAATAAAAGTCTTTCCTCATGTTCAGGCGGAACTTCCTGTGTTCTAGTTTGTGCCTGTTGCTCTTTGTCTTATCAGTGGGCACCACTGAAAAGAGACTGGCCCCATCCTATTGCCACCTTGCCCCTTAGATATTTACAAGCATTGTTAAGACCCCCTCTCAGTCTTCTCCAGGCTAAACAAACCCAGTTCTCACAGCCTTTCCTTGTAAGAGAAATGTTCCAGTCCCCTTATCATTTTCATAGCATTCTGTTGGGCTGTCTTGAACTGGGGAGCTCAGAACTGTACACAGTACTCCAGATGTGGCCTCACTAGGGCAGAGTAGAGGGAAGAAGAACCTCCCCTGACCTGCTGGACACATCCTTCTTAATTCACCCCAGGATACCATTGGCCTTCCTGCCCACAGGAGCACACTGCTGTCTCATGGTTAACTTGTTGTCCACCAGGACTACCAGGTCCTTCTCCATGCAGCTGCTTCCCAGCAGGTCAAACCCTAGCCTCTACTGATGCATGGCATTATTACTCCCCAGGTGTAGGGCTCTGCACTTGCCTTTGTTGAACTTCATTAGGTTCCCCTCCACCCAACTCTCTGGCCTGTCCAGGTCTTGCTGCATGGCATCACAGCTTTCTGGTGTGTCAGCCACCCCCCCCCCCAGTTTTGTATCATCAACTTTCTGAGGGTGCACTCCATCCCTTCATCCAGGTCATTGATGAAGATGTTGAACAAGACAGGATTCAGTACTGACTCCTGAGGAACTCTGCTAGCTACAGGCCTCCAACTAGAGTCTGCAGCACTGATCACAACCCTTTGAGACAGTTCTCAATCCACCTCACTGCCCACTCATCTAACCCACACTTCCTGAGCTTACCTATGAGAATGTTATGGGAGACAGTGTCAAAAGCCTTGCTGAAGTCAAGGTAGACAACATTCACTGCTCTCCCCTCATCTACCCAGCTAGTCACACCATCATAGAGTCTGTGCATTGAATCTTCATAAAGCAAAATCCACACTGTCAATCTGTAGGAATGAGGAACGTCTGTCATCAGTGGGAAGTAGCCCAGATGAAACTGTGACTCATTTCAAAGATCATGTGTATTGAATAAAAACCAACACTCAGCTTCATTGCAAAACATCAGCCTTTCAAAACTCAGTGGCATAAGAAGGGGCAAAGAGGGTCTGGCTTTTCACAGAGGTCATGAGGCTTCAATTTGTTCAGAGCTGAACAGAGTGCTTAGTGGGAATGACACTTTGAAAAGGAGGTCATTGGGCAGTGTGCAGCCAGATTAGTTTGCAACAAGACACTGGATAACTTTTCCCTTTCATTTACACAAATGTAAATAATGTGCAAGTCAGTGAAGGGAATCCAGCTGAGATGAGAAAAAGAGTTATTCCAGAGAGACAGAAAATTTGTCATCCTGAAACTCATCTCTTGCAGGTGTTTCTGCTATTACAGATGTCTTGTACAAAGCCCCTAGCAGCATGTAATTTAAATCCAGTTGGGCCTAAGTAAGGACCGTTGTAAGGAGCACAACTGTCGTCTTCCTCAGCTCACTGATGTGGTGAGCACTCATTGCTTTCTATCAGGAGTTCCCTTAGCACTTGTGGTAAATGACTGGGGAGGGATGCTTCATGCAAACTCATAAGATGAATTATATTAAAAATTAAAAGTAAAAAAGCAAACAGCTTGACTGGGACTTGAAAGAATAATAGCTGCACTGTGCGCTTTTCACTCACAGCTTAAGTTCTTATGGCTGAATGGCCATTGGAAATACTAAGGGTTTGATTTGGCAAACCTCTCACATGCAGAATCTCTGGGAGTTAGGACCAGTCCGTCCCAGTTGTGCTTACCTGCTCTTTTCACTGTATTTCTGCTTCCCTCTTACCATTGCAAGTCTACAGATACACCAACAGCATATATGGGCAAGTCCCAGCTGGCATCTTTTCCCCAAGACAAGTACTTGCATGACACAAAAACCCGAATTAAAGTGCAAATGCTCTAAACCTGGAAATCTTACTCACGTTCCCATCCAGGTCCCATTTCTCTTTAGAAAACTGTTTTCCTGTCCTTTGTAGTCTGGAAGCAGTTACACAATGGTTTCTGCTTGAAGGTTTCCTGTCTTGGGGAAATTACCTTTGGATATGCATGGCCTTAGTCATGCATTCCTCTGGCCATGCATAGTTTTCTTATGCTATGTATATACTGTGCTAACCATAGTAAAGCTGGGGCCTCTGGTCTCTGCTGCAACACACATCATTAATAATACTGAACTCTCAAATCAGTTGCTAGGAAGTTAGGGCTTCCACAACTATCAGTGGTTATAACTGAGAGCCTTCAAAAAGTAGCATCATCTCTCTGGCAGGAGCCAGGCACAAGGGATGTAAAGCATAACTCATTTGCTAAGGTAACCCCAGGGGATATACTGGATCCCAGACTTTCTAAGCCTGCCTCAGGGTAAACACTTCCTTCTGTATAGAACCAACGAGGCAATCAAATGTTGCTTTATGGTATCACCAGACCTTCAGGAAATGCATGTTCAGAACCATTAGCAACGCCTCCATCCTATCTCCTTCATCTCTCTTTATCTGCTGTCCTCCACTGAGATATTTAGCTATGGTGACCAGAAAGTCAGAGATTAAGACCCAGGCAGAGCCCTTTCCCATGCAGACAGGCAGGGTTGGCAGTGTGCATGTCCTGGTCTGTTCCATACTGACCTATTACTGTGATAAAACCTTGTATCTCCTGCCCTTTTGTTTTTGTAACTAAAGGACCTAATTTCACTGGACATGTTGGTGAGGGGATGACATGGTACTAAACAAAAGTTCTGAATAACTATTCCCTAGGCTCTTATAATCTGAACAGCCACCAGAGCTGGGTGTACCTTTCTGATAATAAGCCCATCCTCCTGCCAGTGATAGTTATCCTCATTCCTCAACACTTTTTCCTGATGTTTGTAGAGAGACAGTATACTTAAGACTTCTAGTTCTCCTTACTGGGTCCAACTCCACCCTTCGGGATAGAGTCTGCATGGGCTTGCACTCAGTTCAGTGTTATTGCCATCACCGCTATCAAACTGCACCAGACAGACACTGAGGCCATCCCCACTTCTTTTTGTGTGCTTACAAAATATCTCCCAGCAGTTAACGCTAGATTACCCTAGCACTTCTTTTATTTAAAGACTAGATCGCGAGACTTGTATCTGTGCTGACAATACACGCTGTGCTAGTTTCAGAAGCACAGAATCTGTGCTAATTTCAGGGGGATGACTCTGTGCTAATGAATGTACCACTATATAGCTGAAGGTTTTTAGTCTTAAGAAACTGCCTGGAGCAAGGTCCCCATGCTCTGTCCTTCCCATGATTCCCCTCTCTGAAGGACAGAAGCTGTCCTCTACCCATGGGATCCTGCTGCAGCTCTTCCAGTCAAGAACACTTCTGCAAGAGAAGCTGGTCATGAGAGTCACCTTGTACATCCTCTTTGTCACTTGCCACCAAGTACCTGAGAATCCAGTCTTGTACCAAATCCAAGGTCCTAATGTAACCTTAGGTTAAAGCCATAAAGGATTTTTTTTGAAGTGGTGACTAAGCATTCATCAGAAAATGAAATGATGTTGGGAGAAAGTGAGGATCTACACTTATTTTAAAATTCAATTAGCAGCACAACCATGATGAACAGCCCTGTGGTTATGTAGATTTAGCAAAGTCATTAAGATCTCAGATTACATGTGGTGTTATTTCCCCTTACTCTCCCTTTTGCTGCCCCCAGCAATCCTGCCTGTTTTCAGCCCATCACAATACAAACTGAAACAAATCACCAGGGGTTAAACAGCCTAAATTGGATTACAGTCACACTGTTCAGAAAATAGAGTATTGCTGGTAATTGCATTTCATTGAATAAATATCTCTACATTAGTTTACATCACATTAGTATTCTGACAATGATTATTCTCATCGTAATTTGCCTGTCCAAGAATGTTACGCAGAGCTCAGAATCCAAACAACCGATGTGTTCTTAGTGCTGGTATTTGTTTTAAAGATTAAACAACATCCTAAATCTTAAATCAAAAAATCCCAGACCCAACTTCTTTCAATTCTTCTGAAGAGTTACAAGCCAAATAACTCCAGCCCCCAACTTTTTTATGCTGAAGTCAGTAGGAGTTCTGCTAATTTCTCTTACTTCAGGTCCCTCAAAAATTCTTTTATTTATATCACAGTAGCCTCCTAAATTTGCTGGTTCCAAAATATTAATCAACAGTTTGTGATGTCTATTTTGATATCAAAGAATTCCAGTATAAAATGGTGCTGGCACAGGTGTAAATTTTACCCTTGATCACTTCTTAGGTATTTTATTCCAGCTTCTAGATAACAGCTTGCCTTAGTCAGAAGTCTTCATACATCCCTCCCCACCACTCAGCTTTACTGCGATCATTGACTGCAGTCTCCAAACGGTTCACCAAGATGATCATCTACCACTTTGATTTTGTTCAGTGCCTGCTGTTCTTCACTTTCTCGGGGAATGAGACAATGCCCTGAGAAGCAGATAAAAAAGGATATAAAACAATAAAGGCAAAGAGCAATTTAGCCAGGCAGTTCTCTAAGCTTCATGGGGTCATGGGAGTTACATCTCAAGTTTCTCAGTTTCTTTGTTCCTCCAGTTTACTTTGTCTTTCAGACCTCTGATGTTGCCCATGGGGAATTTAAGGACCTCTGGCTCAGCAGGCTGTCTGTCGAGCAAGAGCATCACCAGTGTTCACAGGCCAGCAAGCTCTGATGCGGAGCTAAGAAGTAAGAGAAGGCAGGAGGAAATGCTGGCAGTTAGACAGACAGAAATATGCTTTCATTCCTTGCTGCCAGGCTCAAGAACAGCCACACTGCCCCACTGAGCATGTTTCTTAATGCAAGCCATAGTCCTCCCTTGAAAGAAATACCCAATAGCTGGATATTTTTCACTAGGCATTTGTACTAATGTCCAGAGAAGACATAGGACCAGTAATTTAAAATGTCCCAGGAGAACTACACCATCCTTTTCTCTCAGTCACTGAGCAGCAGCACAAGCTATAAATGACATGGACATTCAATATTACTGCAGTAACCGTGCCAACTGTCCCAAGTGCCTGTCTAACGCATCTGTCACATCAGAATGTTCTAGATATTGACATTTCCATTTTTCCAGGAGAATATCTTAGTGATGATGACTTCTTCTGGTAGTACTTTGCACAGAAAAAGGTTTTGTGAAGAATTGTCACATTTCTTGCAAAAAATAAAAGAAACAAATACTGTGAGGGCAAAGAAGGAGGGGACTGACATGAAAGAACAGTGGTATGATGACCAAGGCTTGAATAAGCTGCATCTGTATAAGTATAAAGTTGAGAAAACTGATAATTGTTTACAATCTGAACATAGTATTTGAATAACACCATCAATAATGGACAGCCACTGGGAGGCAAAACCTACCATGGCTGGCATTTTCAAAAGAATTACTGGACCTTGGAGTCCAATTTTCACAGGCCTCCATCCTGTAATCTTGTTGATAAATCATTTCCATACATAGGACTTTATGCTAAACACTGAGAACAAGCCACATTTTACTGCCAATGTCAAGTGCATAAGAGAGGAACAAAACATGCTACAAAGCTGTTATGAAACTGGAATCTGGGAGCAGTACAGGGCTACATGGAGATGAAATACAGAAAGGAATACATTACTTTAGTTCTTATCCTGGCAGCTGACACCATATATGCCAAAGATAGAAAGTGGCTGTAGGCAGTGGTGACTGTCTAAAAAACAGACATGGGACAGATAGTTGGCATCATGTGTGATCTGGGAAAGTCAGAGGGGAGAGGGATAGATAGAGGCCATTACAGAATCACAGAATCATTAAGGTTGGAAAAGACCTCCAAGACCATCAAGTCCAACCATCTACCTAACATTATCATGACCACTAAACCATGTCCTGAAGTATCACATCTACACATTTTTTGAACACCTCCAGGGGTGGTGACTCCACAACCTCCCTGGGTAGTCTGTTCCAATACCTCACCACTCTTTTAATATAGGATTTTTTCCTAATGTCTAATCTAAACCTCCCCTGGTGCAACTTAAGCCCGTTACAGTAGGTTTCATCCAGGCACAGGCACCACAAGAGCCCTTTCACACTACAGATCATAGTGTTTGGAATCTGGTAAGCACAGGAAGAACTGGCCAAGAGGACTAAGGTTGGTATACTAATGACAATGCCTCCTGAGGCACCAGCACCACACCTTTTCAGAAGGTGAATATCCAGTATTTATTGCATATTTTGTTTGCAAATAAACCTCGAGCTCAAGCCAGGGACATGTATTTGAGGCTGGGGGAAATGGATCTGTTCTCCATGGTCACAATCCTAAATTCTGCCAGGTTTCCAAAGAGATAAAGCAATTCTGCAAGCTCTGTGAACACCAGTAGAAGACTCTTCATTTCACCAAAGGGCTGAATACCCCCTACTGAAGTAATTCCATCAATCTCCTTCTGCTGAAACCTAGCGCAGGTTAGCCCTGTGATGATGATAAAAGCTGGGGCCATGCTTCCCAGAATGGGGGATAATGCAGCACTAATTCACCTTGGTTTTTAAAGGGGAGAGCTAATAACTTTGGTCAGGAATTTACGAAAAATGAACTTAAGGCACTGACCCAAGGCACAGCAATTTGGAAGCTGGAGGAGAGATAAACAGAACCTATTAAGTGGCAGCAGCTTTTAACTATAGTGAGAATGCTGATATATGACATCTGAGTCTTGGCTCAGTAACTACAGATACCATAAAACCACCATGTGCAATTAGACACAATCTGTGATGTGTATTTCATAATAAGTCCAGAAATACCACAGCACAGTTACTGACTTCATTCACAAACTACAAGCATGATCTTTCCAGGTCACAGTTAAGGTCATTGTCTAGTAGCATCAAAAAAAATTTGTGTTTCCTGACAGGTATTTAAAATCTTCCCAAGGCTCAGTTAATTAGATTTTATTTTGTTTATGACATTAACCTGGGTGGTGGGGAGGGGGGAACAACATAGAAATAAAGTGGCAAAAAATTCCTGTTCTAGGAAAGCAAAACCCATACATCTGATTCTGATGCATTTTTTCCTTAGTATGTAAGAATAAATCACATGCTAAATTTTCACTAAAACACAGTAGCTGGTTTCGCTATCTGCATCTAAAATAGCCTAAAACCCCAATATGTTAGTGGCAAGGACTGCTTTTCTTTTTCTTTTTTTTTTTTTTTTTTATGATTTAAAAATATAAAAATTTAGACTTGACCTCTCCTTCCCCAAAGCCATTATTAAAATCACATGCAAAACTGATCCTACTGGAAGCATAATTTACTTGAAGAACCTTTGCTCCACTTGGCTAAAGAAGGAGCAATGATCCACGTGCTGGTTTATAAGCCATTTCTAAGAAACAAATACCTTAATCTTAGCAACAACAGGGTTTGGTATTTCCAAACAGAGCTTTTAACAGAGAAACCTTTTTGGAAAAATTAAAACCGAAGCAATCAACTTTTCAAAGCCTCTTTTGTGGAATGAAAATGTTCGATTCAAGAAAGCTAGAGGACCCCAGACATGCATGGCACCCAGTGACTTCATTCCAGCATGGAAGATGTCACCCGGTTGCTCTTCTTCACAAGCACAGAATACAGCAATACAAAAAAGACCATATTGCTTGTGAGCCAAGTTCCCACAGCCTTGCTTAGAAGAGTAGCACCATCTCACAATCCTGTTTAAATCAATAAAGAAGTTTTGTAATTTGTTGGTTTTTCAGATAACCTGGTACATCTGAAAGTATACAAAAAGTTATTTGCTCAGGCAATCATAGGCAGAGACATTGCCAGGCAGAGAAGTGGTTCTGCTTTTGAGTCCAAGAACTTAAGTATTTAGGCAAGAAGATTCTTGAATGGTTTTATCTCTTTATGGAGTTTCAAATCAAGCAGAAGAAAAATAAAAAAGAAGTAAAAAAGAAAAAAAGAAAAGAAAAAAAGAGAGAGAGAAAGAGAGAAAGAGAGAGAAAGAGAGAGAGAGAAAAAGAGAGAGAAAGAGAAAGAGAGAAAGAGAGAGAAAGAGAGAAAGAGAAAGAAGATAGAAGAAAAAAAGAAAAAATAAAAAAAAGAAAGAGGAGTGATGTTTTGCAAGACTTTTGAATCTTGCCGAGTTTTATTAATACACAAAACTGTTCCGTGTGACACAGTCATGGAAGCACTTCTTTAGAGGATCCAAAATGAGACTAATTTCTCAATTTCCATGTTTTAACCAATAATCAGTTCAGAACATCTTATCCTGAAGACATTACCTTCACCTGGATTTTACTGTTAGACCTTTAAAGAAAAAAATGACACAGAGTGTAAGAATTGTTTCACTTGCTATTCTATTCTATGCCAGCTAAATAACATTGTCTTGCTTCTAATTAGATACTCTCAGGATCAGTAGATTGTAAATGCTAAGAGAAGATACTCAGTAGAATTAGACTGTTGAAAAATTGCATCCCTGGAAGAGCATGATGCACACAACTTCGTTCATCTCCCTTTTAAGTCAGTTGGAGTCTTTCCCTCAACTTAACTATATTGGATTTAGTTTATAACAAGCAACAAAGAACATTTCAGGGCAAAAATGAGAATCTGTATCTTCCTTAGAGGAGTGTCTTTATATTGCTCATTCTAATACAAAAGCTGCACTGCAAAATGGTTTTGCATTGAAATCACTTTGAATTTGAGGCAGTGGAGATTAAAGATGATTGTTGCAGACACTTACTACAGTAAACATTTTGGTCTCTTGGCATGGTGGCCTTGCTGCTTTCCAAAAAATAGTCTTCATATTTTCCCCTACAGATGATTTATCTCTACCCACAGCTTTGCTCATGCTGTTATCTCCTTCATGTGGAACCATAAGACACTTAGAGCAAGAGAACACCATGCTGCACAGAAAGAGCCAAGAAAAGGGATTTGGTGTGGAGCTGACAACTTTAACATACACGGGGAAGGTCTGAAATTAAGTGCTGCCTGTAAGCATGAGCATCAAGCCCAGTCTGCAGCTGGTATCACATATGAGGATGGAAAGCGTCATCACACTGCTCTGAGTGCTGCTGGGTTGAGATATGTTCAGAGCCCTGCTCCGAGATTCCTCCTATGCTCTGAGGCTGGAGGAGGAGGATGAACTGGAATGGCCAAGGGGCTTCCAAGAAGCAGTTGATGTCAGACTCCTGCCTAGCAGACAGACAGCTCAGGAAAGGAAAGAGGTGAGGGAGGGAAAGGAAAAAAGAACAGTCAATGGGAATGAAATAGGAATGAACAGCACATTACTCGCACTGTCCTCTTTCCCCAGTTGGAACCAACCCACACAGCCAAGCAGGAGAACATCTGTCTTTAGAAAGGCAAACACAGCTCTAAGTTCCAACAGGTATTAAAGTCATTATTATAAGCACACACATCATTATCCAGAGAGGACTTGATAAATCCAACCCAGCAGTGCCATCCAGCAGGCCAGAAGCTTCCTTGACAGTAGATTCTGCTAGGAATATGAATTTCATCTAACTAGTTCACAGGATTGAAGGAATAACCATCTGCTCCTTGCTCTCCTCTCATAGGCACTAACAGAAAGTTCTTCAGTGGGAGATGAGGATAATACTGATGCTTTCTTAAATGAGGAGCACTGTGGCATTTCCTTATGCTCATATGCCTCCTGCAAAGGGGCAGCAACAGTTTAACACAGCAGACACCCTACCTGCTATTTGTCTACAAAACTGAGCCTGCTGTCTCAAGGCATGCTTTTAACCAAGGTAGAAAATGGTTCCTGGTTTCAGGCAGTAATGAATGAATCCACAGGAGTGACTTCAGCCTCCATAGGGTCTGCTGATCCCCTGCAGCCTCCGAGGTCTCAACAGCATCATTAATGACTTACAGGGAAGGGATGCTTGCAGCCAACAGAAAAATCACCTCTGTGGAAGGTGGTGTGCTTGCTGCAGGTAGTTTGCTGCACATCATTTCCAGAGGCAGGCCTGGGTAAGGAGTTAAGGACCTCCCTAAGCACTGTGGACATTAGCAGGCTGATTCAAATTTGGACACTCCTACTGCCTGGAAACGTAGCACCTGCCTAGTGATTTTCCTCACTGTCTCTGTGGACCTTGTTAGTAGGCACTCTGAGCACCTCAGAACCTTAATGGGTTTATTTATCTTGGCAGAATTTCAGTGCAACAGGTAGGAGTAGCTTGTAGTCACAAGTGAAGACCAGTGGCCTGAAAGCACAGATCCTCTCCTATCATTTCTTTAGCAGCTCTAATTTGTTGCTAAAGCAATTTGCTTGCACCTCTCCAGGGTGTTATATTGCTCTCAGCTAGCTCTGCTGGTGCCCTAGTCTGCTGGGGTGTGTGTGCAAAGCTTCCTCAGACTGATGCAACCTTCAGCACCAGCTTCCTGAAGCCCTGCCTCAATGCTAACACCCCAGACCAGATCCTTCAGCTGTTTGTTCCCTCCTTGTCTTGCTCAGCAAATCCCTGTCCCATATGCATACTCATAACACACCTGGGGCAGATGCAGGTTCAGTCTGTGCAACCACCTGTGGTGAGGGCTGTGGGCAGTAAGAAATGCGACAGGAGGCTCATAAAAGCCCCACATGGAGGACAAGCTGTGCACCGTTCCCTTTCCGCTCTCCACCCACACTCCATGAACCAGGTTAGCCCAGGGCCTTCCCCTGGTGCAGGTGGCTGTGTACAAACCCCATAGCTGCTTACCCTGTGACACTGCAGGCTCAGCAATTGAAACCAGCAAGATCAGTCCTGCTCACCTAAATTTGGAAAAGGTCCAGAGGAAAGCCTTAACCATCACCACTGCAGGTGGTTTGAGACTTGGTATCTCTGTTGCTTTCCATTGGTTGGGGAAATAAAATATGAAGCTGTTTCACAGTCCCATTAGATTGGTGGATTACTCACCCGACTCCCGCTCCTCTACCCTGCCACAGACCTGCAGAGATGGTTGTGAGGAGCATCTGTAGCCAGTACTTCTGGGTCACATCAGAAAGCATCCCAAGATGGGATAAAGACAGCAGACCCCACAGATCTCCAGCTATGTTACCATTTTGTGGATGGTTACATTTTCTGACAGGATCAGCCTCATATTCTAGCTCAGATAGCACCAGCGTCACAGAAGGAGCTGTTTTGCTCAGTAGTTCGTCTCTTCCTCCCCATTTAAAATGGAGGCATGAGCACACAGTCATAGAATGTTTACTCAAAGCCCCATCCAACCTGACCTTGAACACTTCCAGGGATGGGGCATCCACAACTTCTCTGGGTAACCTGTAGTCACATCATGGATTTGCTGGAAAAAGTGATGTGTTTACCTCACATTACTTTTAATACTGAAATGTTTTCTTAGCAGCATGGCAACAGCCAAAGAAAAGACTCCTTCCCTTTACTAATAGCTTCTGTGTAGGTATTGCACACCAGGAACAATCATCCTAAGCTTCTCCAAAGAACACACAGTCCCACCCTTTCCTGGCTGCATACGAAAGGACATGCTGTGCTACCAAAGCAGCCAGCAGACCAGTGAAGTGCTAAAAGACACAATAAAGGATGAGATTCTGGGGGAGAAGCTTGGCATAAGTGATATGAGAGATGCAAGAAACTAGTAGTGCTCATGCTGGAAAGATGCATGTGCTATACCTCCTTCCTTGTTATGTTTGAAATATAGTTGCCATTTTCTGAGGAAAAAAAAACAAACACCACAACAACAAAAACAACAAACAAACAAAACCACAAAAAACCCCTCAACAAAACAAGACTGCATTTTAATTAAGTTTTGCCTGCTGCTCATGTCAGTTTGATAGCAATTCCTTAGAATCCAGGCCTCTACTGACATACAAATTTCTTAATTTTCCTTTGTTGGAATGCACCAATTAAAATCTCATAGTGGAAGAGCTTCTTCAGAGATACAGCTTGGATGCCTCAGTCAAAATTTCTGTGGCTTTGGCAATCTCAGCAATTTATTCTGCCATGTATCACATTTAGTCACAAATTACAAGGTTGAAAGTAGTTAACAGAGACATCAACTTTCAGTGAGTTTTAGAAAAAACCCAGGATTTGCTGATGTAATAAACATGGCAGTTATAATTTCCCTTCTGTTCTGTAGTTCCCTTCACTTCCAGGTCTTGAATATATGGTGGGCCATATTACACTATAAGTAATACAAAAGATCAGAAGTTCAGAAGCACCTTTTGTTGGTGTCACTAAATGTATACAGGCTAAATGTATATACAGTCTTCCTGACACTACAGCGTCACTGTATCTCTTTATGTTAAATATAGTGAAGCTCAAGTTTTAGAAATACCAAGACTCTCACAGTATTTGTCAATATTTTGAGGTGCATAAATTTTCTGGTTACCTGAATTCCCAATATTTGTCCTGGAGGCTCAAGCAGAGCTCACAAATAGTGACACGTCCATGCTTATTTCACACATAAACCCAAAACCAACCCAGTTTTGCCCCTTCCTAGGTCACCTCATGAGGCCTGGTCCAAAAGGGGTTATCATTATAGCTCTAACACAACAGAAACAGAAATGACCTGATACCTAGTATCATTTGGGTTATGCCAGTCATAAAGGATATGGGAGATCCACAGGCTGTCTTCCTGAGAAAACAGAAACAAAACTCTTCCATAAGCATGTCCTAAAGACAAAACTTTCAGAGTTTTTTAATGGCTATGTCTGAATGACTCTTGATTAAGATAGTGCACAATTGTGAGATCTCTGAATATTCATTAGAGAGGACCTCAAAGCATTCTCACCCCCTTCCTGCATCTGATCTAAGAGTCATTGTCATTCTTTTCTATTTTTTCCCCCACTGACTGAATGGGTATTTGAAGAGCCCACACAAAGCTTAACAGCTTCAGTGGGACAGAGAGCGCACAACTTGCTCAAAAATAGCCTACAGTCTGGTGGCTTTCAGTGCTCTCCTGGGAGGTATCGGTTCAAGTTCCTTCAGTGAGATGAGAGACTTCAACCTTGGTCTTTCATAACCCAAGGAAGCAATCTGAAATATTAATGCTTTTTATGAAATGACGAGGCACCATTTCCTCTTGGGTGTGAGAAACAGCCAACCTCATTAAAGTACTTAGCCTTGGGAAAGTATTAGGCTATGTAACATGAGTGAAAGGAAGCACCATTTCCCAACAGCTGTCAGGATGATAACTCTCTATCCTATTCCCCAGCAGCTACCTCAGGCATGGCAGCCTGGATGGATCTCATTTTTGGAAGCATTCCTGGCTTTACAAGAACTTAGTGCCTGACTTGAGGATACAGCTTCTATTGAAGGACAAAGAGGCAACAAACAAGGTGTTACAATTCTGAATCAAAAATTCCTTGGTGGACTTAGCTATGGCTGTCATGGAAGGACATCAAGGAGCCCATCAAGGAGCTCTCAGGTCACACACCTGCCTCAATTAACAACATGATTAATTTCTACAGAACTCCGAGGAAGAACTTCACTAGGAAGTGGTTTATTCTTCCAGTGCCCCTAATTCCACCATGGTGTTTAAGTACTGCAGTTTGCTAGATCTGTGATGCAGTAGAGTGCTTACATGCCAAGTGGAGCATAGTTTATCTCTGTTCTCATAAAATTCTACTGAAAAAAGAAATAGAAGCTATTAAATAATTCAAGGGTGTCATAGCCATCAGTTGCCCCAATACCTGTGAAACACAACATGCTTACAGAACATGATACTAAACCTTGTCTTACTCAGAAGTACTGCTCTCTAAGAAAAAAATATAAACATATAAAAAGTTTTATTTCTTCTCATACTAGGTATCTTTTAATAAACACAGGAACACAACATTCGGCATGCAAGTAAGGATGAATTGTGATTTCAAATCAACATCATATTTTTAATCGATGAATATAAGATGTGTACAAGATTAAAAATAAGGTTAGCATTGGAACAAGACAATATACCATTGGAGCACCAAAATAACTTTTGACACCTAATTCTCAAAACTTGAGATCTTAAAGTTTAAAGCAACCAGAACCAGCTACTACAAAGGTCCTTGGATCACATCAGCTACAGAGTTAGACAGACTAATATATGCACCTACTCCATAGGTGGTCCACAGTCTCTAAGCCAAGAGGTACAGTCCCCTCTGTGTTCTGCATGCATCAGTGGACTAGCTTTGGGTTTCCACAGAGCCCTGCACCATGGAAGGGTTTTGGGCCTTCAAAGAGAAATTACTATTTAGAGTAATTGTTTTAGGCAATGAAAATTTCAACCTTCTCAAATATCCTACAAGCCATGTTGCAACCCACTAGAATGGTATTTCTATGACATGAAACTGTAGATATGTGCTGCTGCCCTCAACAGCAGATTGAGAGCGTATGGATGAGCCAGCTCAGCTGGGAAAGCATTGGAGGGCTGTGCAGAGCAGGGGGAGCCAGACTTCATGTAGATTCTCCTCTGGTTCCTTGCGGTCTTTGCAGGGGCTCAGATGGGGGAGTTGCGTGGAGTGGACCAGCCCCACAACCACACCTGAGTTTTGTTTGGGGTGGAGTTTTCACTCCAAATGATCCAAAAGTTTATGAGGAACAAATACTTCAGCAATTTGGATAAGCAAGTGACTGGGATCTGGAAGTAACCCCCAGGAGTTACCTTATTTAACAGCATGGGCATTCCTGCTGACTTCTGGAGGTGTGTAAGCACAGCTGTAACTGTGGCATCCACAGTGTTCCCTCTGTGACATGTGCACAGAACTGAGTATCTCAAAATTCAGTAAGAAATGTCAGCACACTGAGCAAGGAATCATCTAATCAAAGAGCCTCCAGTAACAAGGTCAGAGATGTGTCTTCAGCTCTGCCCTCCCATAGTTTGGGCTCCCAGGTCAGAAACTGCACATTTGTAGGCATTCCTCCCTCCGCTCCATATCCACAGACTGGATCATCTAGCATGTAAGCACCAAAGTCCTTTTTTTTTCGAAAGCTATGCAAGAGGTCAACACTCTCTCTAAAAGCATAGTCACTGAGAGAGCATGTCACTGCCACCAGCCCCCATCTCTTGTGCCTGTAGAGCTTAGCTGCTTTGAGGCATAGAGGTTAAGCACACAGACATATCAAGCATCATAATTTTAGGCACCAGCCCAGATGATATGTAGGCACTATAAGTTCTTTGTGGATTTTCCAACCAATGCCTTATCTGCAGGTGCAAAACAGCATTATATATATGTGTTTTATGACACAAAAATACTGGCCAGTGTTATCTGATCCTAGAAAGCAACAGATTGATCAAAGAATGTGGATTCTGAGGAGCAGTCATTGAAAGGAAACACAAAGAGATCAAAGCAGCTGACAAGGTGAGAAAATTAAGCACTGGGGTGAGTTGAAGCAGACAGGAAGAAATGAGAGAACAAGATAGAGAAGAGCAAATATGTGTGGATGTGCATACACACATGAGGGACTCCTTTAGGCAATACTGAGTTTTTACTTGTGCACACACGACTTTCAACACATTGCAGCAGATTCATAAGGAAACTCGTCCTTCAACACAGGGCAGCAAGACCATTTTAGCCAAGAAATACAACAGCTCCCAAGACAGTAAAGTACAGCACTGAGACACCGCTTCCAGTATAAATGGAAGAACACAAAAAAAGACACTTCCATGTTCAGTCCAGCTCCTCCTTTTAGGATATTCTCACCTTTACAAATGCCCATCCTTGATTACTGAAGCAATTTCACAAAGCTCTGACTATGAAGCAGGGTCCTCTTCTGTACAGCAGCAGCTATAGAGAAGAGAGGAACAGTAGAATTAATCAGGCAGTGCTGAAAAAATGACATGCACATCAAACACATTTTGGACAATTTTCTTAGCTATCTTTGGTCCAGTCGTGAAGCTGTACTATGTCTCGTTTGGCCAAATGTGAAAGGAATGTGTGTGCACTGTTTGAAACCACACAGGGATGCAAAGTGAATTTCCAAAGCACACCCCTGATGTGATTTTTCAGTTCTCTAAAATGCTCACGTAGACATAGTCACCAGGTGAATTCAAAACAAAAGGTCCTGATCTGGCTGCCTATCACCTGCTGCAATTA
Organism: Megaceryle maxima; assembly: GCA_024605025.1. NCBI lineage: Eukaryota > Metazoa > Chordata > Aves > Coraciiformes > Cerylidae > Megaceryle > Megaceryle maxima. The sequence continues at coordinate 21,656 of JANHGN010007309.1, read as the reverse complement.
CTTACAACTGCCCCACCATCCCAAGCAGAGCAGAACACGCATCTCCCCAGCCCCAGTGGCACCAATTCTCCCCACCCCAAAGGGCAGGTCTATATTTGAAACCACAGAGGCGTATGATCTGATGAAAATGGAATTCTCTGAGTCCGTGGGCAGCGCCCAGCACCCTGGTAACACTACATTTGTTCCTTCATTTGCTGCTGTTTAGTGAATCCTGAAAACGGTGTACAATTGGGCTTATAAATTACAAGACAACAGACAATGGGAATATGTGAGACAAAATTAAAGACGTTACTCCTGGCTCCCAGAAATTACCTCTGTAGTCTATTCTAACAGCATGGATTTACCAGCGCATGTTAAAATAGTATGAATAATAAACCCACCTAGTCAACCAACTAGGCATTAATGAAAAAGCAGACTATTGTTTTGCATTCTCTGAAACACAGAAAGAAAAATATTCCCACTAGTTCTGATAATGCCTTTCCAGGAGGAAAGAATCATGCTCTTCTCTATCGAAAAAGAGAGTGATCTCTTAGAGTCAGGGAAAAAATATTAAAACTAATTACACGCTCTGCTCATGGAGGAATTGAAGGCACTGAGTCAGTAGAGAAGATGGGCTCCTTGCTTTTGTTCGCTTTACAACTTCTGTGCTGTTGTTCGCGGTCCCGAGGAGAGGGGCTGCGGGCGGGCGGCCGGGGGCTTCCCCCGCGGGAGGTGCGCGGCGCTCCGCGCCCGCGGGCTGCAGCTGGGTGATTCCCACGGCCCCGCACTGAGGCTTCACGCCGCCTCTCGCTGCAGTCCCGGGCAAACTCCGGCTCGCAGTTATTTCTCCCCCAAGGCGGGTTAGGCCGCTTTGTGGCACCACTCTCTTAAAGGGGCCGCGTGTGACCGCGTGCGCGCGAGCTCGCGGGTGAGTGTGTTGCACGCCTGCTGCCGCGCGCCGCCAAGAGCTTTGCAGCCGCGGCGCCGGGAGCCCGGGCCGCCCGCCCTCTGCCTGCAAAGCAGCCTCAGCGGGGAGAAAAGCGCTTGGCGTGTGGGAGAGAGAAGAGGGGAAAAGGTGCGGGGAGGAGGAAGGGGAGGGGGAGAAAGAGGGAGAGTTTATTTTTTAAAGAAGAAGAAAGGAGAAAAAGAAAAGAAAAAAAAAAAAAAAAAAAAAAGAGCTGCCTCTTTAAATGCTGGGGGCTGCGCCCTCGCCGGGGCGTCCGCAGCCGGATCCAGCCTCCCTCCCCTTGGCCGTGCCTCCCCGGCGCTTGTTGCACAGCCCTAGTGCCGGCAGCGCGGCGCGCGGGCGCTGCTGCGGAGCGGGGAGCGCGGAGCGGAGCGGGGCCGGGCCGGGGCCATGATCGAGCCACGCTGCGCTCTCACCCCCCGCAGCCGCGCCGCCTCCCGCTCGCCCTAGAGCCGCTCCCGGCGCCGCGCAGCCTTCCCCGCCGGGTAAGGTTACAGCTGTCGGGGGCTGGGGGGGGGGGGGGGGGGAGGAGGCGCACCTGGGCGTCCGCCGGGCTCAGCCCGGCTTGGCTCAGCTTGGCTCGGCGGCGGGCAGGTGCGCGCCTCTCAGAGGGCGCAACTCATCTGTCCCCAACTCGGACCTCTAGACCTCTTCTGGCGTTCGCAGCCCCCCCTCTAACAGGTGGCTCGGTGCCTGCCCGCTCCCCCGGCGGCTCCTGCGCCTTCCTCCTCCTCGCTGCCGCCTAACAAGTGGGGGTGCCGCCTCGCCTTCCTCCGTGCAGGTGCAAGGGGCACGGTACCCCCCTGCGGGCACGAGGGGCTCTTGAAGACCCTGGCGGCTCTCTCTGTTGCAGCGGGGAGAGGTGAGGTGCGTGCGGAGGGGCGAAACCGTGTCTGGCCACCCTGCTGCACCTCTGTAAGCCGCTCGCCTTGTGCGTGCCTTCATGGCCCCGCTGTGTGTCTGTCGTTGCAGCGGGCATGGGGAACCAGGTGGAGAAGCTGACCCATCTGAACTACAAGGAAGTTCCCACGGCTGACCCGACAGGTATGGACAGAGATGAAGGGCCCAGGATCGGGGTCTCCTACATCTTTTCAAATGATGATGATGAGCTGGAACAGCAGCAGGATTCGGTGCACGACCTGGGGGGTGAGCACCCTGCCCTGCAGCCCTACGATCCCCAGCTGCACGAGGTGGAGTGCTCAGTCTATTACCGGGACGAGTGTATTTACCAAAAGAGCTTTTCTGAGGAGGACACGTTGCCAGAGGAGGGTGATGAAGGAGGCGGGGGACATCTGAGCACCTACACCCCGGAGAACCTGCTGAATAGGTGCAAACCAGGTGACCTAGTGGAGTTTGTGTCTCAGGCCCAGTATCCACACTGGGTGGTCTATGTCGGTGATTTTCAAGTTGTGCATCTGCATAGGCTGGAGGTGGTGAACAGCTTCCTCACTGATGCCAGCCAGGGCAGACGGGGCCGCATTGCCAACCAGCTGTACCGCTACAAACCCCTCAGCCCGGCCGTGGTGGTGCGCAACGCACTGGAGCAGGTGGGTTGCAAGGACAGGGACTTGAGCTGGAGAAACTCTGAGTGTTTTGCTGCCTGGTGCCGGTATGGCAAGCGGGAGTTTAAAATCGGCGGGGAGTTGCGCATAGGCAAGCAGCCCTACCGATTGCAGATCCGGCTGGGTGACAAGCGCAGCCACACGCTGGAGTTTCAGAGCCTAGAGGATCTGATTATGGAGAAGAGAAGAAATGACCAGATTGGTAGGGCTGCTGTGATTCAGGAGCTCTCCAGCCACCTGCAGGCTGCAGAGGAAGAGGAGGAGGAAGACCATCATCATCCAGGTGCTCGGACTGCTGTGGAGTAGCAGCCTCAGCACCACCATGCTGCTTAGCCTGGGTGATGGGGATTAAAACTGAAGGCTGAGAAATTGAGCTGTTATAAGCCCTTTGGGCCGCTTTGGTGCAGCTTCATTCCAATCACATGTGAAAGGAAGGGGGAAAGCTGATTAAGTGTCTATGCTTTAGTGCTTAACTCCTTCAGTGCTTGATGGTAAAACCACTGACTTACTTGTAGACGATAAAACTCAGGGCAATTCAACCTTTCTCTACTCCCACATTCTTCTCTTCCTCTCTGCCCCTTTTTGTGCATAGTCTTCCCCTCAACCATCTGCCAGTAGGCCTGACCCTACAAGATGCTAAATGCCTTTGACGTGTACTTATCAGCAGAAGTTGAGAGTATTTAATACTATTAAGGAGCCAACAACTTTCAGGACATGGCCATGTAGCTCTGAGCACGATTAGTTTGGTAGCTGAGAAGCATGAGGATATTGTTTTCCTTCTCTTCCTGTTTCTCTTAAGTTGTGGCTCCTGTTGGTATTGCAACAAACTGCTTGCTTGCCTGGTAGCAAGGCTTCATGGATCTGTAGCCAGCCCCGGGAGGGTGTAAGGGAAAAACTATTCATTTTAATCAAATGGGTTTGATGTGCCTGGTGCCTTCTTAATTGATAGGAACTTGCATAGGGGCTGGGGTTGCTCCTCAGCTATCAGCGCATGGCTTTGGGAACAGAAGATGTATTTATTGCTGACTGGACCCAGGGAAGGAGGAAGTTTGCAACCCTGATTAAGGAGTCTGCACGTTGGTGTGTGCTGGGACTCTTTCAGGCATATACCGAGTTATGCCAGTGCTTGTTACAGGCAGCCTGGCTTCCCCTAAAGCTAATGGCAGAGCTCCTGATTACATGTGTGACACACATCAAGGCAGTAGAAGCAGGCTGCACATGTGCAAGAGTATGTTTTGAGTAAGCTGCCCTCAAGAGCGTGGCCTCTTGGCTGGGAGTTCCTGACCATGAGCATGTCACAGGTTCTGCACCACAGTAAGCACAGCTGTGATGGGAGGGAGCCCAGGCTGGAAGGCATCACAGACAAGGGGTTTTGGGTGCTCCTATTTTTTCCTTCCTTACTACAAAGCAATTTCCTTTTCATTAGGTATATCGTGTTTCTTTTTTGCTAATTTTTATGGTATGCAACTGAGCTATAGCATTGAAGAAAAGGAGAGGACATGCCTCCACAGTTGTTGCACAAGTCCTTCATTAAACAGGAGGGAAGGGGGAGTGCATTTGCTGCCTGCCTTGACTATTCCCTGAACTAGTCTCCCACACAGGCAGCACTGTCAGATCTTTGTCCTGGGATCTGAAGTGTGTGAGCAAATGCTGATTTGGAGGCAGTTTCTAATGCAAAATACCTTCCCTTCAAAGCACAGTAGTGGTGAGGTGAACTTCAAGATAAGCTTTGGTTCATGCAAAATAATGGAAACTAGCAGTGTGATGTAAACTTGAAGCATAGTTAATATGGTCTTCCCTGCAGTTGTTTACAGTTAAACCACAAATAGCAAAGTACTTCAAGTCCTTTCCGCCCCTGAGACAGGAGCAAAGTTTGATTTAGTAATAGATAGATAACAGCTTTTGATTAGTTAAGACTATGTGAAGTAACTTTGCCAATATGATCCAAATAGATTGTGGTGGTGTGTTTTCTGCCTAAAATACAGAAGCTAGGAAAAAGCTGTGAAAGACTACTTCATCTTCCCTTCAGGAGGAAAATAACTTTTAGGGATGTGCGCATACACCATATACAGTTTCCTTAATGACTCCCATATTCTCATTTTTGGCTGAGAAATGCTCCTTTGGATTTGGGTATTTAATACCAAGCTCCCTTAGAATGCTATAGCTCAGGTGTCTGCACAAAGTTGGGGTTTTTTAGTAGTTTGGTTTTTTTCTCTCATAAGCAGTTGAGTTATATTCAAGTTATCATGGTTGTCAAGCAGAGGTGCAACCTTGCTTTGAGAGTGTAATAACTACCCATATCTGACTATAGTAGAGTTTAATACGTGAATGTCTGCACACAGGTTTTATGCAACTAACGGTAACCCCTAAAAGCTGAAATGATCACTGAAATAGTTTGAAAAAGAGTGGAGAGTCTTTCTATACTGACTAATAGGAGACAACTGAGATTATCTAGAGCATGAGTAAATGGCTGTGGTTTCTTTCATGCTGAAACCTTGTACATAGCAAAGTTTATTTCACTGTGTAATATAGGTATGTAAAATAATATTTTCCTACAGATATTTTTGAAAGTTAAAAAAAAAAATCCCTTCATAACCTTGCATTTGAAAGTAAGTTGTTATGCACATTATTTTCCAGTCTTCTGAATGGGTTTATTTTTCATTAGCGATCTAAAGTATATTCTAGGTCATAAAGTATAGAAACTGCTATAAATGTCAAATATTATGTATCTACAGGGTACTGAACAGTAAACTAGTTGTGAAAATATTTTTCCCTTGTGTCTGAAACATCAGAACTATGACAGCCGTTTCTTTCCTTCTGAGATATCCTGCATAGTCTGGCTTTGTTTTCTGCTCTTTTTTTCACCTTTTGCTTAATAAAAAAAGGACCAAATCTGCTTGGGACTGGAGAGCAAAGCTTCTTTGACCAGATGAATTTGTGTCTTGTGCTGGTCTTGGTGCTTCTCTGTACCGGTCATGCCTTTTGGGATAAATTCCCACACAGGCATAGGGCCTTAGTAAAGAATCCTGGAGCTTGCACTGCCTTGCTAGGGTGGAGAGTGAAGGGGGGTGTGGGGGATGGTTTGCCTCACAGCACAGCAGTCTGGCATGACTTCTGCTCAGCTGTAAAACCTATATGCTTCTCTAACACCTGGGATACACTTAAAACATGATATTTGAAATTTTTAAATTTCTCTGCAAGCAGAGATTTATTCTGTCTCCTGCTAGTCCATTATGTGTAAAAGTAGAAGAGGGGTAAGCCTGGAATTTTTTTATGTAATCTGGAGGAGGGCTACCTCCATACAGGGATTTCTTATTCCAGCAGAGAGATGCAACTGTTGAATCTTTAACAGGCAGGTCCTTTTTCCCTACCTGTTGATTGGGTGGTGTTACATAATAGGTGCTACTAAACACGTCTGCAGACATTTCTAATCAGTCTGGTTTTAAAGCCATGGACCTGTTACGAGCTGGATGTGAGAGCAGGGGTTGCTGTTGAAGCATATCACAACTGCTTAGTTTCTTGCTTTTGCTGTACTTTACTGAGTTACTGTTTGCAGACTAGGCTGGGATTTTTAGACCTTGATTTTTAAAGAAAAAGATCTCCAGGAAAGCAGACTTTTGTGTGTGTCTACTTCAAGACCTTTGGTGCAGATCACAGAAGAGAGGGGAAAAGACTACAGTGCTCTTTGCATTTTTTTTTAACATCTAGAAATTCAGGTGTGATCCTTTGCAGAATTTCTGGTTCACAAAAGGTGCTAAGCCTATACTGAAGTTTGAAGTTGAGTAGAACCTACGTTGAGCCACCTGAAAATCAGTAAGACTATTCACATGCTTGAAGTTGAGTATATTTACATTTCTTTGTGAACAAGGGCCTGGAATTTCAATCTGAGGTCTCTGGTGGAAGCATGGAGGACCTGAGGTTGCATAATTGCTGAGGGGAAACAAGTAGTGCTGTAAGAGTTGTTTCTCAAATGGCTTCTTGTCCAAACGAGGCTTATGGAATCTAGCCCAAACTTTGGCCTCAGTTTCCCCCGGAAATCCAGGAGCTGCAGGGATTTGGTGAGAGGTGAGCAAGGTGTATTACGCAGCAGTTGTGAACTAAGCTATGATCGTGCTGCAGACTATTCTCTGATAGCTTTGTCTGTTTTGTCACACTTCAACTTTCCCTTGCATTTTTAACATTTAATATCATTTGTTTTAAAAGCCCTTTGATTGTGCAAACACTTAATCATCTCTATGAATTTACTCATTTAGGCATACCTACTGATAGGATGACTGCTGTGAGCATCATTAGACACATGTTAAGGCTGGCAAGACTGAGCCCCAGATGTGTAAATGTAGCTCCAGATAGGAAATGTAGATGAGCAGTCTTATTTCCCTGGAGTATGGTTGTGTTTCATGCAAATAATATCTTGGAAAAGGCTTTATACTAAAACCTACAATTATTCCTTGATTGAGTAATTTTAAAAACACAGTTTAGCCATTCACCTTCCATGGCAGTGAACAAGGACATAAACTGAAGACTATTTCAAGTTATCCCTGATTCTGTATGAATGCAAGGTATTGATTACAGCAGCTCTCTAGAGTTCACCTGGCCAACATGGGAGGCAATTGTAGGGTAAGCAGGGAAAAATAACCATAAGCTATTTCAAAAACTATGTTTTCTTAGTTGTAAAAAATAAATACTTCAGACTGAAGGACCCTAGTCTATGGAAGTAAACTTTCAAGTGTTTCATATAAATGAAACCCTAGGCAAACTTAAAAAGGTTGGTTGTTTTGTTTGGGTTTTGTTGGGGTTTGGTTTTGGTTTGTTGTTTTTTTTTCATTTAAATTCAGTATTCCACTCTCAGTACTACACTCTCAGTACTAAAGTAGGTAATATTATGTGATGAGTATATTTCATATATATGTAATAGTGGTTTTCAGTTTCTTTTCTCCTTTGGTTAAGTTTTACCTAAGGTCTGTCCTTGGGTGTGTGAAGTGTGTTGTTGAGTGGTTTCCCACCTGTGCTTTTCTGATGATGAACAGCACCACCTATAATTCTAACAGCCATTTAGGAACAAATATTTTTTCGAAAGCAAAATTTAAATTTTGTATCACAGATCAGAGACTAATAGCTAAGTAGAGGTAGGAAATAATATTGTTTCCAACAGCAGTTTCTATTTGTAAGAAATCTACTGTTAATCGAGTATGTGTTGACTACTCTTAAATTGATGTGCAGTGATAAGGACAGGTGTATTGTGTAATGGGCTTAGACATTCAGACTTTTTTTTTTTTTTTCCAGCTGGATAGGAAGAAATAGGGGTGACTTCAAACACTGGTGGTTTAGATGGTTCTTTTACATTAATACTGTATTAGAAGCTTTCTTTAAATGCACCCTTGAAATTCCTGACATTGTAACACATCACAATAACAAGTGTAATCTCAAAAAATGATTATTTTCCACCATGAGCATTTTCTGTAAGATGTCTTTTGTCAGTAAATGTTGAATTATTAGTGCAAATATCTTCTTTTCTGAGAAAGAAGTACAGATCATTGATTGTACCATTTCCTTCAAAATGAAGGGCATTGCATAGTAACAAAGGAAATAAAAGATTTATAGTATCTTTTACCACTTTCCTTTCTTTTGTTTGGTGTTTTGGTTTGGTTTGGGTTTTTTTGGAATGGCATGTTTCTCTCCAACTTTTTTGGAAAATTAATGATTTCTCATGATCACAAAACAATCAGTGTTTTCACTGACTTCACATGTCAGATCAAGATCTAACTCTTTGGTTGTGTTCTTGCTCCAAAGGGAGAGGAAGAATAATCTCTGTACGAGACCAGACCATCAGCTGTTTAATAGGCAATAGTTGTATGAAATCTGATGACGATCTGGCCCATAATTTAATTGTAAAAGTGGAAAATGAATTCGGCAAAAGATCATATAGTATTAGTTGGCACCCAGGCTTGTCTTGTCTGCCAGCAACTGCTAAAGGAACAGATGTAGTGTCTGTGAGAGAGAGAAATGAGAGAACATCAGAACTCATGGGGAGTTTTTGGAAAATCTGTAGAACAGTTCAGTTTGTGTTGTGTTTTGTCTCATGGAAGCTCCAGGGATGGAATGGGATCAATGTTCTGCCTGTATCAGGTGCAGCAACATTTCTTACTGAAGGTGATGAGGGTGGTTCATTGTAGTAAGACATTAATTATATCCATAGGTTAATGTTTTTTAATTCATGAGAGTCTTCCACCATGTACACATACATGATGACAAAAACAGCGATACAACAAACAAACTGTACTTCTTCCTGAAATCCTCACCAGCAAGAGCTATTTGAATCTCACACAAAAGCACCAAGTCAGCTCAAGCAAGAATAGGCTGAGTGAAACCATCCTGAGGAGATGAGACTTCTCTTGAAAGTACCAGTAGAGATCTTAGTTCTTCTGTGGGTTGCAGCTGTCCCTGACAGCCTGCTCACAGATGCGACAGAGTAAGACAAATTCTTAAAACAGAGAGAGCAGCTTTTAAGGCTCCAGCTGCAGGTGGGATTCCACCATAACATTCAATTTCTAGCTCTGGCATGGACTTTGGTGACTTTGAACAAGATGTATGAGGCATCCAGCTGTGCTCTGTGACTGCAAGAGTGCCTGAATTTTCATGTATTTGATACCAAGTCTAAAAAAGAAAATGGAAAAAAAAACAAAAACGTGAATTGGGTGACTGAATCAATAACCGAAAATCCTTGCTCATCTGCCACCTACCACTGGAGGCCACTAAAATCTGAAGCTTGTTTATTTTATTTTATTCTTTGTTTACCATAGTCTTTCCAGAATCTTGAGGTTCTGGGCCTTTTTATCACCCAGAAGTTCTCCAAGTGCATAAAGCAGCTTCTGACTTGTTCACAGCCTCTGCTCATAGGGAGGGAGATCCAGCAAGCAGGATCCTGCCTCACTTTCCAGTGGCTGCTCCAAGAATACAGGTGACCTCAGATACCAAAGAAGAGCTTTTTAAAAAGGACATTTGCAGTGCCGCATTATTTCAGCATGCACCCAAGATAAAAATAGGCCAATATAAAATGCATTTACAGGAACACGGACTGTGAGGAGGTCTCTGCACTTCTGGCTGACTGTTCTGAGTCATTGGACTTCTGCAGAATGGTTTTCTCTTCTCTCTTTTTTTGCACTGTTGATCACCTCCAGCAGAGTGCTATTGAAAGTTTGCGCCCCACAATAATCGAAAGTGATAGGAAGGTTGAATCCCTGTTATCCCCAGGCAGAATTAGAAATCAGTTTTCAGTCTTCCTCCATCCTGAAACTATGCTCAGATCTCTAGGATACTGTATAAGGGAAGGCTGCCCATCACTAACACCTCCTTTGTCTTCATAAAGGCAGGCAGCCTAAGTTTTAATTTCCAGGAGTGGTTGCCTTGTACTTTCTTCTTAAAAGCTCTGCACTGCAGCAGGAGGCAATTTCTGTGAGCCATGAGTAAGGTGCTCAAACTCTAGAAAGGGGAGGGGAACAGCAATCTCTCAGAATCACAGAAAATCCTTAAGGGTGGGACAGGCCTCTGGAGATTATCTAATCCTTTTTCAAAGCATGGGTAACTAGAGCAGGTTGCTAAGAGCTGCATCCAGGGTTGCACTGATGACCTCTACAATCAACCTTCTGTCTCTTACATGCTGCTGCTTTTTTTTTTTTTTTTTTTTTTTTTTTTTTTATGTCTGAATTTTGTCTAGAACTCCTTGAGCATCCATGTCACCTTTGCTTGACTTCTTGCACATAGAGATGGACCATTCTGGAGCTTGGAGGAGGTGATTGATGAACATCAACTAGGTGTGTTATATGACCTCCTTTTCAGGACTGTGTCCATGGGATTCTTCAGAGCAGGTCCTTTAGCAGGCTGAAGTCTGCTCTCCTGAAATCCAGGTTATGATCCTGCCATTTGCCTTGTTCTTGCCTCTGAAAATTGTGAACCATGCTTTCTTGTGGTAAGTGCAGCCAAGGCTGCCTGGGACCAGTCCACTCCTGAACAGTTCTTCCTTGTAAGTGTGCTCCAGAGAGCATTCCCCCTCATGGAGTCCTTGATCCTATATCAGGAAGTTGTCATCACTGTACTCCATAAACCTTCTCAATTGCTTGTGCCCTGCAGATACTGGGGTGACTCAGGTCCCACATGAGGAGCAGGGCCTCCAGTCATAAGGCTTCTTCCACTTGTCCACTGAAGAAGGTCTCATCTACTTCTTTCCAGTCAGACAGTATGTAGCAGCTGCTCACCACAATGTTGCCCACACTGATCTGCCTGCTAACCCTGACCCATAAGCTCTCAGCAGGCTTATCACCTGTCCCCAGGCAGAGCTTCATGTACACAAGTTCACATCCTCACCATCTCAGCCTGTCCTTCCTACAGAGCCTGTATCTATCCATTGCAGCCTTCCAGTTGTGTGAGTTATTCCTCTACACCTCTGTGACCCCAGGGAGATCACAGCCCTGCAACTGCAGGCAAACCTCCAGTTCCTATGATCTCCACACTGCATGCATTAATGTAGAGGCACTGCAGAGAGGCCCCCAGGGTGCTGATTTCCCAGGGTGCTGATTTCCCAGAGAGCTGTCCCAACAACCCTTACTTATTCTTGTACAAATGCTTCAGGTGAGCCCCCTTCATCCCACTTTCTCTGTTTCTAAGGCCTCTCGTCCACATCTGTATCCTTTGCTTAACCACCCAGTATGCCACTTCTCACTTCACTGTGGGTCTTGATCTCCCTCCCTTGTCATTCTTAGATTAAAGTTCTCCTCACCAGGTTGGTCACCTGTTGGCAAAGATGTTTTCTCTTACTTGGTTAGGTGGATCCCATCTCTCCCAATGGTTCTTGAATCTCAGAGAAGGTCCCACAGCCATAGAAGTCAAATATCCCTTTGGTGACACCAGCTACATAGTCATTGACCAGCAGGATCTGTTCAGTCCGTTTCAAGCCCTTTCCTCTAATCAGCAGGATCAAGGAGAAAAACACCTGGGTCCCCATGCTCTTGTCTACCAGAGTCATGCAGTTGTTTGTGATAGGCTCTAGATCTCCCAAGCCATGTCATTAGTGCCTATGTGGGAAAGCTGCAGGAGGTAATAGTCTGAGGGATGGGTAAACCTCGGTAGCTTCTCTACATCCCAGATCTGAGCCCTTAGTGAGTTGCAAATCTCCCCATAAAACAGGTCAGGTTGGCAGATGGGATTCTGTGTCCCCAGCAGCAGTGAGTCAACTCCTGCTGTCACTCACTGCTCCCGCTTGGTGCTGCATCTGTTGGCCCCATGCTGCTGGCTGTATGCCAGGCCCAGCAGTTCTATAGGGCTCTCCCTAACACCTGCTAAAAGGGTGCTTGACCCACCTGACCAGGAGTCAGATGGAAATCCTCAAAGTATCCTTTAATGAGGAAGAGTTGCCAGAGCTTGTTAGAAGGTTTTTGGAGCTTGCTAGAAACTCATGTCAAACATTTGATGGGACTCATTTGCCTCACTCTGGGTCACTAAGGACTGTGGCCTGTCCCTGTGCTGGAACCAGAATTCGTTGCTTGTATCAAGTTCATCAATGGAAATTAACTGGGATTGTTAAGAACCAAGTTAACTGAGAATCATATCAGTGTCTGTCCTCCCTCTATTTTTTCCTTGATGCCAAGCTTCTTCCATCTTGTCCTGGTCAGAACAAGCTCTGCTCTTTCTGTACAGTAGATAGACCAATGAGGTCTCAAGGTGTTTACATAGTATTAGTGAAGTCAATCACCAGAGGGCAGAGGAAATGAAATGAGGATGTTCTGGACCATGAAATAGATGACTCACATATCTGGAAAAGGTTTAATTGAGCAAAACATGTACAAAAGTGTACCTGGCTCACCACAGAAATTGTGCAGAGGAAGATGAGCCTCCAGAGAGAAGGATTAAGACACCCTGACAGCACACAAAAGAAATGTATGGTGTGAAAGTACTTATGTAAATTGTGTCTGTGGAGTATAAGTCTCCATAAGCAACTCGTCTAGCTCCCATAGAAGGCAGCTGACAGCACTCTTCTTTACAATGCTTTCACTAGAGCTCTTGGTCATGTCCAATGGGGAAAAGGTGCTCTGCTGGGAGCCTCAGCACTGTGTGCACAGTGAGGAGCATATCCTTGAGACCCAAAGGTGTTACTCTATGGAAACACCTTTCATGCTGTGTTTTTTCCTCTTTGTGTTCTCCGTGTTCTTGTTCCTCAGCTACTCAAGAAAGCAACACACCTATGAAAGGGATGAGCAGAAGAGGTAAATGTACAGCTGTGGGGCAGACTGGTGTGCACACCTAGCCATGGTGTTCTGCACTACAGCCTGTCTCCTGGAGCTGGGTTCTGCTGTCCAGGCTTGCAGATAAGTGGGCAGCTCAAGCATTTGCCTGGAAAGGGATTTCATCCCTCTGCTCCGCCTAATCCAGAGCATCATGTTGAACATAGAACTTGAGCAAATGCTCTAACTAGCACTGAGGGCCAGAGCTGTTTGTATTCTCTGGATCAGTGAATATTTGACTCATCTTATCAAAGCAGAACAACACTACCCGCAGGAAACAAGAAACCTCTGACTTCAGTTAGTTGTCAGTCTTGCAGTTACAGTGTTCTCTAGAGAAGTGGGACACCAAGGCTTCAGCTCTTCCAGCAATTCAGGATAATCAATGACAGTAACAGGCCTTACCTCTTCCATATGATGTGCCCAGCACAGCAACTTGAAGTAAGCCAAGGACACCAACTCCCACCACAGTTTAAAGTAAGCCAAGGACACCAAGTTCTAAGAGGTACTGTTCAATGTCAGGCTCAAAAAACCTCTATATTATCTGCTTTTTCAAGAGGCAGAAGTGCACACACCTCCTGAGCATGCACACATGCATGCAAGGTGATGTTTGAGGATGTTGGGCCAGACCTTCTAGGCTTAGGAAGTCTAGGACTTAGCCACTTTAAATGTCAGTGGACTAGACTTCTGTTGGTTTTACTATTCTTATTATAAACTACATGATTAAAAGATCTGATTACAAAAGAAATGATTAAAGGACACACCCAAGTATTAACAAAGTATTTTCTGATTATCCCTAGGGATAAAATAGTTTACTCTTTCCATGCACAGCTCTGCATTTGCCCACCCACAATAGACTGTAATGCAGGTTTATGTGTTTACAGCCCCTGCATGCCCAGATGCATCTCAGATAGCCAAGTCTAAAGAGTTCCCATCACATGAATTAATTATACTACAAAGCACAGGAAAGAAAGCTGTTAAATCTTAAGTTATTAAAATATTGCTGCAGAAATTCAATAGCAGCTTGTAGCCTGTGGGAAGTGACTCTGCAGAGAAAAACACCATTTGCAGGTGAGGTGGCACTTGGAGCCATCACACTCATGGGGAGGAGGTGCTGACCCCTGCAGAGAAGCTGCAATTATAATGAGTCTCTTATCCAGTGAAAATCAGATATCCCAATACATTTGTGATGGAAGCTGAGGTACTAAATAAGATGCTAGCAGGATATAAATAATGAGGTAGTACACAGACGTGTGTTGGAACCAAGCCACTAGAGCAAGGTAATGGCAAAGGCACAAGCTTAACTTTGCGCAGTTCCTGTGGGAAAAGGAGTGGGAGGATAATGCCACATGGAAAGCTGATTCCTCAACTTGTAGTGAGTAACAGAACTCTGTAGCCCCGTTTGCCTTTGTTCAGAGCCGGAACAAGCAGAGTTGTATTACTGCGGAGGTCTAACCCTAGGTGCAAGGCTAGATTGCATCTGAATGTGCTCCAAAAGTCTAAACAGATAAAGGCCATTTCTGCCTTCACATAACTAAACCCATGCTGAGAAAGGGAAGAAGCTGCTGAATGCATGGACCTCAATTCATCAAAGAATTTAATCAATGTCCCACTGAAAAGGGATTTGAACTTACGCATGACTGCTCTGATAGTCTGAGACTATCAGAGTATACATTATTTAATATTTATGGTGGTTTCCTGTTATGATGCAATGCATAACTCATATTTCTAATTAAACATTTTAATATAACACAGCTTGTACATGTCTCATGGTACTGCCTAGTAAAGACACAAGATGGAGTTATAAAAAGGAGCCATGATTTTTTAGCTACCAACACCAGTGCTTTTCAACATGATTCTGCTCTGTGCTTTCCCTCTGCTGCAAAACTTACGGCAAGAATTCCTGACAGAAACATCGGTAAATTTATACATCATTGTACAAGAGCATGTTTTGTGACAGGCTTGCTTAAATATCTTTCACTGATATTGAAGGAGTTGCAAAGAAAAATGACACTATCATGAATTTTCCCTGTTTTGTAACTCTGTAAGGCTAGATTTACAGATTGCTGAAATGCTTTTACTGCTTTGATTAAAGGACAAAAATTTAAGTAAACTTCTCTGCTGATTTCAATGGCCGAAAATAGTCACTAATAATCACATTTAATTTTAAATCACATTATTAACTGCTAAACAGAAGCTAAATCTAAAGCCCAGTGAAATCCAAACATGACTTTCCCTTGAGAGTTGATTTGGAACACATTGTGTGTAGCTGATCATTGGTGAACTGCAGCAGAGACATGAGTGACTTTTCTGAAATCAGATGGCAACTAATTCCTTATAACTACTCAGATAATATTTCATGATATTCCCCTTATAACAAATTGGGTACATGAGAGCACTGGGCTTCTTGATAACTGAAAGGCTGAAGTTTTTTTTTCTCTGATGGGCCTGTCAACTCTTCCCTGACTGTGTTAAAAAGGGACATCCCTTCACAGCCTGCATTAGAAACCAGATATCCCTCACAGTCATGTCTATAGACCATAGCTCTCCATAATGAATGCAACGTATTTAATGTTACAGTTGTCCCATAATGTGCCAGAATGAGGAATGAAGAGCTGGGGCTGGGAGGTGGGCCTGACCACCAAGTAGCCCCAGCATCCTAGGGACATTGTGAGTTTGATCTTTCCAGAGATTGGCTTAGAGAGCAAAAGCATTCCTTTATCTCCCATCCAAAGTGCTCCCAGACAGTGAGGAACTAAAATAAACCCTCTGTTCTCCTTTCAATTATGGCTTTTCCTAGATTCATAGCTAATTGCTCTGACCAGCAGTTTTCCTCAGGGAATCATTATTAGGTCTCCCTTAGCCTCCTTTTCCAGTCACTTCCTCTCCCCTGAGCTGATGGTATCTGCAGCTTGAAAAGGTCTATCCATAGGCTTAGCTTTAGCTCAGCAGTTTCTCTTGGGGCAGCTGCAGAGTTAACTCACAGCTCAGTAGCTCTGACAGAGCTATTGGAACAGCAGCATTGTTGGAATACAGGAATTATGAAAAAATGATTCTTCAAATAATAAAGATTATCAAAATGTCTCACTCTATACACCTTTAACAACTACATGGAGAACAAGAATATTTCATTGTTGCTCTCTAGGGCATTTTCATCCATGAAAGTCTTGAATCTGCAGCACACAACCCTTCTGAGTCAAACTGGTCTTGCTATAAAGCTTCTAGTCCTCTCTCTGCCACCTTCTTGTACCACATCAAATCAATGTAGAAATTTTCCTCTGAAAGTAAAGTTTCTGAAGTTTAGGAAACTACAGTTCCTTTAGTGAGTGTACTTCCTTGTCTGACCCGTTTAACTGGGAATACAATTGGTAGCAGAACTTGGAGGAGATATAAATCCATAACATTGATGAACAGTCTGTAAATGCTGCTGATGCCCACAGCATCTGGTCCATTGCCATCTGATAGACCTTGAATAAACCATAACATTGCAACTGTCACAGGTGCTCCCATGATGAATATTTTAGCCTGATTCCTAAGATGTATGAGGCTAAGCACTCTGACAAGTGGAGCTGCTGTTCTGTGTGTGCTCTACCAGGGATTTCAGCCCCGCTATCAGGAGATGGCTAGATGAGGAATCCCCATCCAGCACAAGCACTTACCTTGCTCACTGCTGAACTGAGTAGTAAGCCTCACAGTCTTGCGGGTTCCTTCACACAGATACCATTCCTTGGGCATGAGGATCTGTGCTAGCATGCCACATCTGCACCCTTCCTGTGTGATACAGAGATGCTTGCTAGCTGCTGCTTCATACTCCTGGCATAGACTGTAGTTGAGATGACCATGAAAAACACTCTTAAGAGTTTGAGTTCTTTTCTTTGCACAAGAAATTGTCATTGAGATTAAAAAAACCTCTTCAACATACTTGCAGAAATATACTACAGGGAAACAATGATAGCATTGCAAAGCAGTTGTGTCATCTGTGTCAAGATCTTCAAAGCACAAGATGTCCTTTCTTGGCCTTTTGGGCCGCTTTGTTCCAGAAATGGTAAGGGGTTGAAATAAGTTTTCTGCAAGCTTTTGATGGCCTATTAAATAACCTTCTGTTCTTGTCTTTAAGCAGCTGACATATCTCAATGTATTAAGGTGGTGAACACTACTTTGAACCTGGTAACATTTAACTTTACACTGCACTAAAAATTAAGCTGCTTCTCATACAAATCAAGAAGGTAACTGAATTTGGTAATTTTTGTTGCAGGAGAGTACTTTGTGAGCCCCATGTTAGGCAAGCAAATGATACACCTGGTCTGACCAGGTTCCTCATCTATGAAAAATGACAGACTTCTCTCAGCATGAATCAAATCACCCAAATGAGGCCTCTGCAAAGCCAGTCCGTCCTTTAGAGACTTCAACCAGAAACAATGCACAGTTTTCTAGACCTCAACTTCCCACCAAAATAAAATCCATTGCTCAGACATTGTGATGCCTTAACGAGGAAACTTGTTACATTATTCTAACATGGTTTCATTTAATAAATTAGGATCACATCTTATGACAAAATCATAAGCAAACTGCAAAAGCAATGACAACAAGTAGGGGAAATTAGAGCGCAACAAGGTTCATAAATGAAGTATGCCAAGGCTGGATCTTTCTCTCTCTTCCATATAATGAGATCAGAGACCTCCATATTCTCTTCTGAATCAGGGGTTTATGCACACAAATGGCTTATGTGTCTTGTAGGTGATTTCTGTTTCCTCTTACACTACTGGCTGCACTTACCTCAAAACAAAATGGAACAATTCTAGCTTGTCTACTAATTACGTGTAAAGTTGTCTGAATTTCTTTATTAATACAAATGTTAATGTGCTCATTGAACAGAATATATTATTCTTCTACTTGCCTCTGAGCTTACAAGACACATTTTGCTATATTTGTACTGTAATCTCTTCCACCCCTCTACAGATGAGAAGGAAAGGCCCAGCCTATTGCTTATACAGAACATCAGTTTGTCAAGCGTTTTGTACATCCCCTGGGATTAGTGGAGCTATGAAATTGTATCATTATCATTGCCTGCTGAATTACTGAACCACCAGGCAAGGCCTGAGAGAATATGCATGCATGTTTCTGCAATGACATTTTAAAGCCACGAGTCCCCTTTTCATTTCTTTACTTCCTGCATACTAATCCATCCCTGAAGTATTCCAGGCTAGGGCCCAGAACCAGAAATTCCTTCTCTGTTTTAAAGAAGGATTTTTTCAGGTATTCGAGCTATTTCACACAAGCCCATTATTTACAGATAGGAGAACTGTTGCTTTTTGCTTAGACACAGTTACAACTTCTGAAGAGAGAGGCAGACTTACAGACTGCTGTGAAGTGATTTGGTTTTCAACCTTGGTCTCCACAGCATGCCTTTGAAAAACAGGCCACTTGTAGATAGAGAATTCGGCTCTGCAAACACTGAAACGTGCACATAAAGATAAAATACAACAGCAGTAGTGGAGCCATGGCTTTACAGTATCAAGGTCTTACTTAAAAATGTGGATAGGCCTGGAAGTGCTTCATTTTAGGCAAATTTAATTTTTCCACTTCATTACAGCAAAACAAATTTCAGAGCTAAGTAAACACCAACCTGATGGAAAATTTGTAAGAGGGAAGTGCGCTAGAAAGAACGTCCTTTGATACTCTGCACAAGTTACTGCTCCTTTGTAAGCCTACGCCTTTAAAAAATGCTCCTAAATCAAAGTCTGTAAATGAATGATAAAGTTATAAAGCCCTGTCTGTGTTTGCTGTTGTTCCCCTGAGCATTGTGCTACCTGTTGATCCCTGGGGGCTGCACAGAGAGCCCACACCAAGGAAGGCTGCAGCTCCTGACAGGGTGCAACTGCTTTTGGCCACAACCCTAAGCAAACAGTGGTGTCAAGCTTTTCAGCCCTGCACTGGAAGTCACCGTGAGGCAGCCAGCCAGGCTAGGCTGGGCTAGGCAGGATTAACTCTTCCCAGGGCAAGGCAATTTCCTCTTCCCTGCTCAAATCTGAGTAGAGGGCTCATTCACTTACTCTTCACTCCCTCTCCTCTTCCCTTAGCTTGGTAACCAGAAAACCAAAGACTTCAGTGTGTTGACATGATGTGATTGTGGAGGATGCGAGAGGTTTCAAATCCCTTTGCAGAAGCATGAAAGTTAAAGCAATGTCAACATTTGAAGTGTAAGGAAGCAGACTGAGGAAGCACAGTCCCAGCAGCCTGGCAGCTCTGCCCATGTGCTAATGTGGCAGGCCGGAATGTTGTTTTGAAATACAAAAATAGGGTGATGGATCATAATGTATTATGAAATATAATTCTAGAGAGAATTTAATAAATTTATACAAAGCTTGTTGTTCATATTTTTAAACCGTAATATTATGTAGCTCCTGAAAAACAAGAACTGTAATGCCAACAAGTGGTGTGTAATGTTAACATGGGAAATAGACCTTTTGAATAAAAAAGAGAAGTTTTGGTATTTTCACAGAAACGTGTTCTGAATTTGTGGATGGTTTTGACCATTTTTGCAAGGAGGGAAATCACAGTAATTTCCCTGCCACTCTTAGGACCATTATTATAGGATATTCAAGTTAGGCCTTTGTGATTTAATAAAGCCCACCTACAAATTGACTGAAATAGATATTGTAGAATTTAAAGCATTGTGTTAACAAAAACGTTTTGCAAATTTGAGGAATGGATGTTGAAACTGAATTGCAAGAATTTAATTTGCCATTCATTGGTCTTTGTACTCTTTTGGCTGCAAATGAGCCATCCTACTGAGGTGCACTCAAAGAAATGGAGATAGAGAATATGAGTCATTATTCCTAAAAGCAACATGAATGAAGTTTCTGATCTGGACATTGATCTAAAGCAGCCATTTTTGCCTTAGATAAATTTTCAAAAGTCTGATATCCTTTTAGACTCTGTGTTAACCAGTACAAACTGTTTAGTTAACAAACAGCATTTTTCAAATAATACCGAGTAGGATTTCTGCTCAAGCAGTAAAGTACACCTCAGCATCTCTGATGTGGAAAGAAAAATACGTCACAGCCAAACATGTTCTAATCGAGGATAAATGGAAGATACCCCTGCAAGGAAAGGGCACTTGGAACATACAATTACTTCTTAATAGCAGCACTCAGTATTTCCCTTCTTTGTGTCAAAGATTCTATAGTGATGTAAACTAAATCCAGTGCACTTTTGAAGTTCTTTGCAGAAGGAGCATCTGCAAATGTGAAAGTGGAATGGGGAGCAAGTAAGAGGCAGAATTGTACACAGAAATAAAATTTGGCTTTGAGGAAGTGTACTCCACAACAGGACAGTGGTTGCACAGAAGTGTCACCACAGATAATGTAAGCAGCATTGTGCCATTCATACATAGAAATAACTTATATGTTGATGTGAGATCAAGAAGCAATTCTAGCACTCAGATTTGGGAGAAATTGGGCTGTCTCAGCTGAGCATTAACAATTATAAAATTCAACACAATTTACCTGGCTAGAACTAAACAGAACTGAAATGCACATCAATAGGTATTTTCAGAAACATGCCAGGCTCTGAATAACAAGCTGAGTGCTATGAATAAGAAGCAGAGGTAAGTGCTTTCTTCAGCCTCTTGCACTGAACTTCTGTGGTTTTAGGTAGCCCTGAGATTCTTCTCTGCTTAAGGGACCAGGTAAAGGGAGTGACTAAAACCCTTTATTATCATCTGTCAATTAGTCACTAAATACAATCATGCTTTTCCTATTCTAAAGAACTGTAGTAGCACAACAGATTTGTCAACAGGTAGACACTGCCATTGGTTTAGTCAATCTTTTATCAATACAGTCTTCCTATTCTAAATAACATCTCCCATTGCCAGAATAGGGAAATGTTCCTCCTTCTTGAAGAAGCACCTGATGCAGGCTTTAAATTAAGAGAAGAAAATGTTAACAATTGAAGTAGAAAAAGCATTTAGAAGGTGCCCTGTTGTGTACCCAGGGTCACTGTGCTTGTTGTGGAAAGTCAAGACATCTGCATTGGGGTTTCCCAAAGTGTGCAAAAACTAGTCTGGACTGACTGGAGTTGAAAGGAGGTTTGGGAATTTGCTTGTTTGACTCAGACTTGCAGCACTGAGCCACAGTCATGAAAACCATTTTAGTGGGCATGTTATGTTCTGTGTGGACTTCTGACTAGCATATCCCCTGGATTAAGTCCAGGAATATCCTAAGCAACAAATTTAAAAGGCAGAATTGAACTGGAATAATTTGAACTGTGATCAGCAAAGATAGTATGAAATATTTTATTTTACAAAGCAAAAAAGTTCCCTGAATTTTTATTTATTCATTTATTTCTTCTAAGAGAAAGAGTTGTTGACTTCAGGAGAAATGTCTGCATTCTCAAACAGCAGCACTGTGTACGTGTCTGAGAACGTAAAAGTGAAAGTGATTGGACACTGATTGGTAATAAAGGTGAAAGTACACAGTTCATTTTGGTTGCTCACAGTGGAAGAAAGGAAAAAGCAAACAATCAGGATTAAAAGCCAAGTTAATTAAATTCCAAATACCTTACAGTGTAATAGGTTACAATGGTATTAGTAGCACAAGCTAGGAAATTTATTACTAAAAAACCACATTTTTTCAGTCTCCTTAGGTTTCTTCTGTATTTAGTAGAGAGGCAAGCACATCCAGAGGGCATTTCAGTTTTTAGGAATTTTTTTTTTCTCTTATGTATTCAATCTTTCTTTCTTTCTTTCTTTCTTTCTTTCTTTCTTTCTTTCTTTCTTTCTTTCTTCCTTCCTTCCTTCCTTTCTTCCTTCCTTCCTTCCTTCCTTCCTTCCTTCCTTCCTTCCTTCCTTCCTTCCTTCCTTCCTTCCTTCCTTTC
>JANHGN010007308.1:50190-60990 GCA_024605025.1 Megaceryle maxima | reverse complement strand
CATTTTAATGCATCATGTTTGCACAGAACTAGACAGCAAACAAGGAAGTGACTAAGATACAACAGTGTGTCCAAGGTTTTTGCGGTTGTTGTTTTAAAAATCAAACAAAAAATACACAACCAAAAAATCCCACCAAACCAAACCCAAAACACCACACAACCTTTTTTCTCCCTTATAAATTCTTGGCACAAATGTAAGAGTCATGGACTTCTGCCCTCAAGTTAAAGAGTAGCAAATTCTGTCAAGCAATGAGGCCAACAACATAGCAAGATTAAGGAGGACTGGACTTTTTTTTTTTTTAAATGGTCAATAACACCACCTATATGTATCTTAATTAATATAAAACCTATATGAATATTTATATTATTATTACAACCTGGAAGGACAGTGGGTTTTGTGATGTTGTTCTTCGGCCAATATTTAGTGTCACAAGACACCTGCAGGCATGTTTGGGATCAGATATTTACCAACTATTTACCCTTTGTTCCGAACTGCCGTTACTGGCCTCTTTCAGAGAAAGGTGTTTCTGGATATGATCCCACAGAACAATTCCCAGCCAGCAGCAGCTTTCACTGTTTAACTTCTAATAGCATCCAAAAAGCGTAGCGTCTCCTGGGCAAATCAGCACCTAAGCTGCAAACTGAGGACTGATCCTTTTTGTTAACATCTCTATATAATTTCCAGATCCAAATCAGCAACAAAAGTTCCTGTTTACTTCAGCATATCCAGAGTGTTTTCAAATACCCTCCCATGATGCTTAATACTCCAAAACAGACACACTTCAGATTTATTTTTTTTAAAGTTAGTATCCTTTGAGCTGAGCACCATGTAGCGTTCCTGAAATGATACCTATAATTAGGCTCTAGCCTCAAAAGGGGAACTGGAAATGCTTTGATAAATGAATTGAAAAGGCCAGCCAGTGAGTTTCGTTGTGACTTGTGGAAACACATCTGTATCCTGTGCTGACATGCGGTTTTGTTTTGCTGCAAACCACACAAGTCTGCATTTAGAGAGGACAACATATTAGTCATCACCAGTGTCCTTACGCAGCCTCTTTAGAATCCTCACTGCCTGAAATTGCAGACACCCTCTCACCTTTTACAAGCTGTCAGTTTACCTGTTACCAGCTGCTGTTCCTCCCCTGAGATTACCTGTCAGATTCCAGCCCCTAGATTTACACACAAGCCCTGTTTATCATCTACGATGGCCAAATCATTCATCAGTAAAAGAAGGGCTCGGTAAGACTGAGCGAACCTGGGAATCATCACAAAAACATGCAGTTCTGCACAAGCAACATTGCCTGGAAGACCAAAGGCAGAAGGTTGCTTTGGACCACCCGTCCATGAACAAGCAGGATAGCTGACTAGGCTGCCTTTGCTCTCTTTTGGATTTTCCCCATACCTTGCATGCTGATAGACTGGCATGACTGATACAGATCTATCTTAAGGCAACTCGTATCAGGATGGCAGTTCTTGGTGGATGTCTATAATGACACATGCCTAGTCCATGGTGCAAACAAGGGCATCTGATCCAAATGAGAAAGACTTGAAAGTAAGAACTCGCACAAGCCTCCTTCTTTGATTATCTGCACAACCCTGAAAACAGATGTAGAACTAAGGTGGGTGATGGACAGGCAGCAGTGGCACAAGTTGAGCAACTAGGAAAGAAAGGTCCCTAGGGTAAATTTTACCTACATAAAGCACACCAGTGAATCACAGAACTATCTGTGCTATGTTTGTTTTGCTTTAATCAGATGTGGGTTAATTAAAACTCACACTATAACTGTGTGGTAAACACATGCCTTCTCAAAAAGGTAATAAAGGAGCAGGGAATAAGTCACAAAGCAAATCAAAGAGATGCTCAGGAAAGGGAGAACCAAATATTCTGCCTCTGTTCAGCACTTTTACCACGGCTTCCCACTTGCCCTATCCCCCTGTTCCCATAGTGAAAGGGGCACCCTGGAGGACAAGTTGGTCAGCCTCAATTCTACATGAAAAGATACTAGGGAGATCAGCAGGGTAAGGGAGCAGACAACAAAACAATTGTACAAGCACCTGAAGAGTAACACCGTGCTAAAAAACAGCCAACATGAGTTTTTCAGAAGTAGTGGCATACCATTCTACTACTTTTAGGACAATAATTGGATTGGTGAATAAGGGAGCAGGAGGTGGGCTGTATCTTAACCTTTTTAGGGCCTATAACCCTACTCTATGCAACTTTCTTACAAGCAAACAAGGGAAATAATTGTCTTGCTGCAATTGCCATAAGGTGGGTGCATGAATGGGTGCATAAAATACTGCATCAAGAGCCTGATTATCAACAATTGTCAAACAGGACAGATAATTGAAAAGTACCACATGAGTATTTAGTACTTTCATTAAAAATGTGGATGATAAAACAGATTTCACATATAAAATCCACATGTGGCATCATGGGGTGGGGGGGAGAAGGGCTTCACCAGTTGTTGGGAGACTAGGTTTAAAGTTACCTTCAGAAGTGGGAAGCTGGCCTCAGGCTAATTGACTAATCTGGTAAGAACAAAAGTAAGTTATTGATGGGAAAAGCCTCCCTTGGAGAGACTGGCATACTGGCTCCCAAGGGGAAGGGACTAGGGACTAAAGGGACTATGCTTCTCTGACAGCCTCCAGCTCTGTCTGCCTGCAACTCTGCCATACAGACCCAAGTCCCTACAACAAACCATGTCCTGCCAGCAAGGGGCCAATGCATTCCTGACAAACCTCTTCTAACATTCAACATGTTAAAATTTGTTACAGATTAGGAAAAAAAAAAAAAAACACAAAACCAACAACCCACACACAAAACCACAAACAAAACAAACAAACACCCCACCCAACAGGCATTATCACTTAGGCACCTTCCCCTATGCCCAGTTAATACCTTACAGCTAAATTATTTGTATCAGTCATTTCTTGGGCTAGGCCCAGATTTGGGCACTGAGACTGAGGTGGTTCAGGTGTCAGATCTTGCCTGCTGACCACCTGACGAAGCAACAAGAGTCAACTTGACTCCTTTCTGTTCACAGACAAGAAAAGAAGAAACACAAACAAAATCTCCCTAACATTTGCTATTCAAGCAGCTGTGGATTATCAGGGTTCTCCTCTGACGAGTCCAGAGGCATATGCAGTCTGTAGATACATAGAATCATTTGGTTGGAAAAGACCTTTAAAGTTCATCAGGTCCAATCATTAACCTAACACTGTCAAGCCCACCACTAAATCACGTCCCTTAGCATCACCTCTACACATCTTTTAAACCCTTCCAGGGATGGTGATTCCACCAACTCCCTGGACAGCCTGGGCCAGGCCTTGACAACCTTTTTGGGGAAGAAGTTTTTCCTCATGTCCAACCTAAACCTCCCTTGGCACAACTTTCCTTTTCTCCTATCACTTGTTTTTTTGGGAGAAGAGCCCAACCCCCACCTTTCTACAACCTCCTTTCAGGGAGTTGTAGAGAGTGGTAAGGTCTCTCCTGAGCCTCCATAGTCAGGTGTGGATGACTCTTAAGTAAAAATACTTTGCATTCATCCTTAAACAATAAAAAGCCACGTGCCTTAGTTTTCATTCTGTCCCAACGCTGGGAATCCCATTGTTTCAGGAAGGGTTAACGGCCCACAGTGCTAAGATTAGGAGGCACCTGTCAGGAATAATTAGCAACACTGATGCACATTCTTCCCATGATTTGGCAGAAGTTAAACAATTTGATATCCCCTGTCTGAGAAATTTAAAAGATCTCCCACTGAAATCTTTTGCTGGCAAGAGTCTGGGAAGCCTGTGATGCAGTTCTACAAGAAGTGCTACAAAGATTTTTACACAGATATGGGAGAAAGCTCCAAACACCCACTGCTTCACTAAGCCAGGGGGTGGATGCTGCTCTGGCACGTACTGAAATTCGGGAGACAGCGGCTGGATAAGGTGAACTCTGGCTGCCCTGGAACAAGCAACTGGCAGCAGCAGTTATGCTGGGTGGGAGGAGGAGGAAAGGACTGGCTAAAGCTCCTCTCCAAGAGGCCCGAGCAGTTTCTGCTGAAGGCTCTGCTGTCACACGCATGCCCAGCTTGCCTTGCGAATCCCCAGCAGAGCACGGCCTCTGCGGTTGCTTTACCTTGGCAGACACCAGGACCAAGCAGGGCCTTTCAGCTCTGACCCTGACTTGCCATCACCATGGGACACTAGAGATGAACAGAAAGAAGAATTTTCCCAGCAGTGCGCATCCAACCCTAGCCTGACATGTCAAGAGGAAAAACCTGCACCACAGAAGTGTAACTGACAAGAGAGGGTAAGGGGCTACTCAAAGGTAAAATTCAGGCTGCAATTCCATACCGAAATAGTCAAGCAAAACTGCGGATAACAGACAACAGGGCTACATCAATAAAAAGTTCTCTGCAGGGATGACTAAATCTTGCTGTTAAATAGTTTTCTGCTTAGATCAGCAGATGCTCCTGTTCCACTGTGGTTGTTTGCAGGCTCGAGCCATAGGCAGTAGATGATTCAAAAGCAAGTTCTTCTTTTGTTTAAGCTATCCTGCTTTATAAATTAATTGCATTTAATCACATGATCAAAGACAGACTTTCTGTCGCTGAAGAAAACCATTGTAGTATAGTTATTAGTTTTCTTAGCTTATGCAACTCCAAACTACTGAAATATTTAAAGCAGACATCATTTTGCCAGTCTCCAGAGACCAACAGTCTGATTTAACCACACCCTTACAATGAAAAGTACAACTCAAGCCAAGCTTTTACAAAATTAGAAGCAAACTAGATCTGTATTTCTTTGTCAAATATCCAAATATACTCTGCAGAAATCCAGGCAAAAATGTGCCCGCACCACTGCTCAATTCACTGTTTTTTCTTCCATATAACACTCACATAATATTCTTTATTATTCTAGTGAGAACATTACACAACTTGGAAAGAGTCTTGATTTTGAAGACACTCTTCGTTGTGTTCTATTTGCTTTAGCACTGCTAGTTACTTTTGTTTGACTGTGTAAATGAATCTGAAGTTATGTGAGAATAATACCTCTTATTCAAGGACAGAAACATCAACTTAAAAATCATCCTCTAGTCCCAGAGAAAGAACTATCTGCCAATTTTGCACCAGGCCAACTGTTGGGACACTGGGGTACAGGAGAAAAACAAGCAAATTAGGACTGAAGTGAGCTCACAAGGAAAATATTCTGCCCTGAGGGATGTTTACCTCCTAAATGTGGCTCATAGGCTCTTTTACAAATACTGCTCAGACTCGGCAAGATAGAGGGGCAGTGAGATTTTATGCAGCAACAATGGTTTCCCTTTTGTGGATACACAAGTCTCACTCTGTTGTTAAAACGTGTATGCAAACATATAGCTCATCTGCAACCATTTATAAACATGTACGTGTAACAGAGAAGTATAGAAAAAAATGAGATTAGCAGCCCCTTCTCTCGTTTGAACACGTTTGTTGTTTAAAACTCTTACATATCTTTTGATTTATCTTCAAGTGTAGGGACAACATAACCTTACTAGAAGTTAATGAGGATGTCTGGAACGATGAGATTTCTTTCACAAGCAAGTTGCTATGAAATGTCTCTGCTCCTAATTGTCACTGGTTTCAAATAAATTATAGTTTTAGAATTACAATCCCTATGGTTAAAACTGTCACAGCATTGGGAACTATATCAGCCCAATTCAGGGGAAAATACACATGTACCAGCAAATAAAGGATTCTGTATTGTTAACAGTACCCCAGGTAAAATTAAAATAAATAAAATTTAAAAAAGAGGAAAAAAAGGTTATAATCACAACTTAGAAGTCCACGTTGCAGCTCTTTTAAGGATAACTTATGATCAACTTTGCAGCATAGTTCTTCCAAGTTGCTAGGGTGATGGGGGGGGGGGTGGGGGGTGTGTAATGCGGGGTGTTGTTTTAAGACTTGAATACTCAATGGCTACGCTGGTAGCAAAGTCAACCCCCATGCCTCCAAACTGATACAAAGACCTCTGCTGTAAACACAGATTACACATTTTCACCTTCCCCCAAAACACAGGACAGTGTTTCTTACCTATCTGGTCCTCGGGAATCAGCGATTCGATTGGGGGATCAAGTTCAGAGCTTTGGGACAAGTAGTTCTTGACTTGGGTCATGAACTGCCGAATCGTTTGCAGCATATCAGTGCTGGAAACATGGCACTCCTTGTTTTCCTGGAGAAAGCTGATATAGTCCTGCACTAGGCATCCAAAGTAAGTGCGTTTGTCCTGGGACATCTCTGCAATTTTCTTAATCATCCTCTTTTCAGGGGTCATGAAGGAACTGAAAACTCCACTGACTTTCCGTAGCTGAGATTTCACAATCTTGGGGAGAACAAATGAACTGTTTCTTTTCTTCTTGGGCTTCAGAGGGGGTGCCATGCTCTCCTGGTCACTTTCCCCCTCGAAGTCCTCCAGGCTGCTGTTTGTGTCCCCCTCATAGCCAAACAGCGGCATGCTCCGATCAAAGTCCAGCGAGTCAGACGAGGAGGTGGAAATGCTCATGTCGCTCAGTCTCTGCCGGCCTCCATTCCACGGTATGTGTGACTCAGAGCTGGTAGTTGCCGTCTTTTTGGCAGGTGCTGGAGCCGGCTCAGGCAGGGTTTCACCTGGGACGCCAGCAGCTTCAGGCACAGGTACTGAGCTGGAGCCAGGTCGAACTACTGCTGTGGCCTTTGAGCTCCCTTCCACCTCCAAGCAAACAGCCTGCTTCTTCAGCCGAGGAGGCGGAATAGGGGTTGGTTTATTCTGCAGCAAATCCAAGCCTCTCTCTTTCTTATGGTTGACTGTTTCTGGCATGCTCGCCTGCTTTATAGTCCTGGAAAGCTGTGGACTTGTGAGGATGCTATTAATAGAAGGAGGTGGTGGCCGGGGTGGGGGGGAGCGAGGCCTCGCTGTGCCATTCGTGTCTGGAGTTCTCGGGCTCTGCCTTTTCAGACTTCCACTGACATCCTGGCTGTGTACTTTTAAGAAGAGGGGATTAATGAAACACAGCGCTCCGTTGGTCTGGCTGCACTCCAGCTCTGAAGGCGTTCTGGTTTGTATAGAATGCACTCCATTTATAAGGCAGAGCTGACGCGAGTCTTTACAAGCACCGTCCAAAGGCACAGGCCTACGGGGAGGTGAAGGATCCAGGGGGTTGCTGTTGGCCAGGGAGCTCCAAAAGTCTGAAAATCATCATGTTAATGTAAGAATGCAAAACAGCATGCAGATGGCTTTCAAAACATTCAGCAAAACACCAGCAGTTTCAAGTATTAAGAAATTTAGACAAGCTTTTACTATCTCAAGGGGGGGGGGGGGGGAAAAAAAAAAAAAAAAAAAGCAAATTCTGAGTGAACCTCTGAAAGCACCACCAGATAAAACTTAGTGCTAGCCTCCTGGGACTGCTCTTACTCCTTTATAAATATCATGATCCACGCGTAGCTTCAAATCAGCCCACTGAACTAAGCTTAAAAATAAACTGGAAATCTAAAGAAAGGAATGGAGACTGTAACACAGTAATTCTTACCAACTTGAGACTGAAATGACCATCAGCTACTCATCAAGTGTCTCACTCAGGAGAAGTAAGGCCAGATACTCAGCTAGTATTAATAAGCTCACTCCCATTAAAGACAACAGCTAGGCTGATTTACACCAGCTGATGGCCACTTAAGGCAACACAACAAAAATTTTGATCTGGTTTCTTTTGACAGTGAATAAAAGAAACTACATCTAAAAAAGATGGCTTACATTTTGCTGTGGTGAGTGCAGACATAACCTCTAGCATGCATCTCTTTAAAAGAGCACTGGCCAGCAGCCCTGCCTTTGCAATGATGACACAGTTTGCCAGAGGTTTTAGACACTTGGTGGCACATAAATAGACCAAACATGCAGTCCCACACCAGCAGTGTGGAAAACCTGTGCTAAACCAGCAAGTCTCAGCTGCATCCTCTGCACTTGTCCCACAAAGTGCCAGCATTTTTGTGAAACTTAGTCAACAGCAGAGCCCATCAGCTTCTCAAAGCATGAGGACTGAAATCAGACAAGCCCTTGAGGACAGCAGTCAGACTGAAATAAGAGAGGAATACCAGTAGAGAGGTTTTTGCTAACATTCACCAATCTTGACGTGGCCCCTTTTCCTGTAGCATTAAGATGCCTCATTCGAGCTGTTAAGCAATGACACCTAAATGCCAAGCACTCCACAACATGGTCCATGCCCAGCAGCTGTGTCTTGCCCACAGGGCAGAAGACAGGAAATGTCTCGTGGCAACAGGCCTCTGCCAGAGAACATGTGTAGGCTCAGACATATTTCTCTACATATTCATGCAGTGCTGATGTTTTGTTCCAGCTCCATCACTTCACATCCTGTCTGAAGGTCCCTCAGCAGACTGGCCTGCATGCCTGGCACATGGGCTGTTACAAACATGCATGATGCAATCACTGCTGCAGGTGAAACACAGGAGACAGGGAATCTTATGGTCAGCATGTGAAACCTCACAGGCTGGCTACAGCCTTGAAACCTTTATTACCAGTTTTTCCTGATGTGTTTTGCTGGGCTACATGCTTTTAGCCTGCACTGCGCGGTTCTCCTCAGAAGCATAGCAGAGCTCTGGCAGGAGCTACGACCCTCTGTGTTCAGACCATGGTGTTTTGTGCCTAGGTGTTGCTTAATGAAGCCTCACACTTAACAAGTAGGGCCCTTGGGAATTAAGGCATCTCTTGGGTCCACAACATTGAAGGGATGAATTCCTAGTGTGCAATTTCACATGTGGACACTTAAAACTCCATCAGAATCTCAACTTCGTTGTCTGCTTTTCACTCACAGAAACTGTTATCTTAATCTGGTGTACAGTAGATAATTGAACCCAAATACAGCCACCACACAGTTTGACCCTGATCAGTCTCCTCAGCTTTAAAAAGTATTAGCTTAAAGAAACACCACACACAGTATAGACAGAGTCTGTTCAAGAGCAAGACTAACTCTGCAGCAAGTAGACCATAGTGTTCTCTGGTACTGAGGACCAAGAGTGTGGTGTGGTTAGTCTGGGGAGCTGTCTCACCACCACTGTGATCATCTCCTGTGGAGAAACTCACCTAATACTACTTTAAGGCTTCTAGGTGTCACTGGAAGACTGTCCTGAATACACTGTATCCCAGTCAGACCTGCCTTCCCCCCCTGCCCTTGTTCAGATAATCAACAGTTCCATGTTTGCCTGTGCCTAGGAAAAATCTATACTTTAATTACCTACACTTGCAGATAAGCAGTGCAGAAGTCAGTTTGCCTCCTGTCTAGAAGAAATCACTTCACTGCATTGCTACTGCAGCAAAACAAAATCCAAAGCAGTCCACCAAATAACTCTAAAGAGCCTCATGCTGACTCTGATTTAGTGAGGATTCATCTGCAAATCAAAGATAATTCAAAAAAAATCTACTGGGACAAATACTGCTGACAGTCAAGCCTCCCCCTTCCTGCAAAAGGAAATGAGGCCATTCAGCAGTTTGCAGGAGTTGCTCAACGATTCATCTGGGTGGAGCCCATGTTTCAAATCCCACCAAGCTTTGTGTCTCCTGCAAGCTCAAGGTACCTTTTACAATGAGCCTGCATTTCGTTGCAGCAGTCAAGTGATGCAAAGACACCTCCTCGTGGGGTTTTTTGTAATTTTAAAAACACCACCAAACCAACACACATAGATACATTCTACAGAACTTACATACAAACTCCTCTTTTAATTAATATGCTACTGCATTGAGCCACTGACCTCAAAAATCGCCACTCTTAAGATCCCATGTCAATCTGAACAGAAGTTTTATTATCAGTGAACCTCAGCTGACAATTCCAGCAAATTATCAAGCTAGTTCCCGCTATGTGAGCCCACAGCAAACATGAGCCCTTGGGGAAATACCTACATCAAACCTCTCTCTGGAGATTGCGAGATTTGTTTTGCCCAAAGGGCTGCCCAGAGAGGGGAGAGGAAAAGGAAGGAAATGGTGCTAACAAAAATATCCCAGAAAGCGCAGAAGGAAGTAAGTGCACCAAGGTCACCATTTGGCAAGTACAAGGTTTGGCTTCCCCAACAGGAGAAGCTGCTTTTCTAAATGAAATCTGTATCACCACTGACGGATATGAACTACTTACTGACACAGACCATTTCTTCAAGCCTACAGCAATGCAGTAGGGAATGACACACGTGTAGAGAATTACTTACTCAATCCAAACTGAGCAATCTCTTCAAGTTCAGCTTCTGTCTTTGCTGCAGCAATAGCATGAGGCAACTTCAGGGTGAATGGAAGGACATCCCTGTTGTTAAAATGAATAGCAATTACGGTTTCACAAAAACATCCATAGTTTTAAAAGCGTTTGCTTTCAACATTGGCAGTGGCTGAACTACGATTCTTATTTTCTTATTTGAGCAGTGGCGTGTAGCAAGAGGCTTAAACACATGGTGGCAACATTACCGATCCCAGGGCTCCTTTACATTGCAAAGTGGTGTGAAGTGCAAGTGACAGTCAAGTCCCCATGATTCTATTTAGGCTCATTTCCACAGAGCCATCCATTACAGCAGAAGTCTTTACATCTGGTCTTTTACAAGTATGTGTTGGAAGCATAAAGCACAAACAATTGAAAAATAGAAAAGCTCATCACTGCTGATAAGCATCTAGTGTCCAGTGTCTGGGTGGAGACCCAGTGGTCTGTGTTGCAGTGACACCGAGGAGGAAAGTGAAGTGACACCGAGGAGGAAAGTGAAGTGACACCGAGGAGGAAAGTGAAGTGACACCGAGGAGGAAAGTGAAGTGACAC
>JANHGN010007308.1:25909-38281 GCA_024605025.1 Megaceryle maxima | reverse complement strand
TTTTTTTTGTTTTTTTTTTGTTTTTTTTTTTGTTGGGGGGGGGGGGGGGGGGTGTCGGAGGCTTGGGACAGTGAGCTAATCTGAAACTACCACCAACCTCCCAAACCTCCTGCATTGACAAACACTGGCCTGAGGAATTAGCTTTACTCACTTTGGGATTATGGACACAGTGAAGGTGCCTCCAGTTTGTATGCACATCCTATCAGGATGACCAGTGCTGTTCCACGGGTTTGCTGTGTTGAATTAAACCAAGCCAGGTGCTGCAGGATTTTCAAACACACACCCCTCTCTGTGGAAGAATTTGCCCACCCTTTTGAGGGCACGAGAGGAGTTGTAGGAAGAACCTAGATGACCATCAGCATTTGAGGTATTTAGTCTGCTCCCACACTTTGGAAAAGGCTGTTTATCAGCCCAAGTGAAAAAGCAACCCTGAGATTAGTTTATCATCCCAGATGCACCTACTGAGCCCTATTGATCAGCAGCATGAGACCAGGTTTGATACTATAATCAAGATAAGAACTTGTAACTTGCTTGTGAATGTGTCCACATTTCCTTACTCCCTTTTTTGCTTGGCCTCTGTTTTTAGGGTACTTACACCCCAGGATGTGTTGTCCATAGGCAGGGCAGGTGGGGGAAAAGAGAGAGAGGTCTGCCTATGGCAGTAGGATGCTCAGCATCTACCCAGGGATGCAACTTCACAAGCTTTGCTGCCAACTCCTACTGTGGTGCAAAGGTTTGAAAAACCACAGGTCTGTGTCCAGGTTCAGTCCACTTCACTGTTACACAGCAATGAGGCATATTCCTCTCATTTCTTTGCCAGTCACAAGGGCAAAGAGAATAGCAGCAGGCAGGTAAAGTGAATCTTTCTAAAACTGCAGATGAGCATGAACCTTGCTCCAGTTCCACCAAAGGCTCCCCACAGCTTGCCCAGTTTGAATCCCGACTGCCAAGTGCCTGTATTTCTATAAAACCTGCAATCTGTCATGACACCAGCTGAGCTTACACAATGACATGGAGCATCAGCTGGGAGAGGGTGTAAAGCCCCTGCTGAGCATTACCTCCACTCCTTGGCAGGTGGACTGTCACCTTCTCCATCCCATTAATGCTGAAGGGACGGGAGAAAGCTGCTGGGGAAAAGGTCGATGTATAGCTGCCTACCTACAATAACAGAACCAATTCACTGTGCAAGACACAGAAGACTACTCAAGTTAATAACTGCTGTGGAAAAAAAATGTAGAAGGTGCAGGCATGAGGGCTGTGCAGCAACAAACATGAGGGAGAGAGTAACGTTCTGTCCTTGTTTCTGGTAACAGAGCAGCAGGAAGGCAATAAGCTGCAGCAGCTGCCACCACCAGCAAAGCATCCCCAGATAATTTCCCAATCATCAAATGCTCCGGGAAGACTGGGGCTTTACAGCCTTTCCTACAGAGCTTCTCCCCATCACCAAAGAAAAGAGACACCCAGGGGTCCCAGGTCCTCGAGGGAGACTGAGTGCCTCCATCTGGGTGCCACCAGCCACATCACACATGCTCGCCTGTCCAGTGTGGGCCTGGGCTGCCATTGCATGCAGAAGCACAAGTACAGTGCAGGTCAGAAATGTATCCCATTTATGCCCTTTTCTGACAACTCCACTCATCTGCATTGCTGAGATCTGTGTCTGTATGGCACCAAGCATCGCGGAACGTAGAAAAGGACGGTGTGAGCTTCCTGCTTAAAACGCATTTTTACAAGCCTCTTTTTTGCCTGACTTTGACAAAGCCAAAATTGTAAGCCCAGTCATGCGAATCATTCTCAGTATTACTTGGGCCACAGAGGTAAAAAGAGGAGACAAGTCCAGAATGTAATTGGGAGGAGGAGTATAAATCTGAAAGTCATCACACAGCCACAACCACAAAAAAAACCAAATCAAAACAACAAAAAAACCCCCACAACCAAAACAAAAACTAAACTGAAAAACCCCAAACCCACACACCACAAAAGTTGCAGACATGCAGTTTCATGTACTTATTTTTCTGAATAACACTCAGAACTCTTGCAACTGCTGCCTTTCTCAAACTAAAACTGATCTGGGTGATGCAGATACATCCCAAGGTGAAAAAAGAGCAAGGCAAATAAAAATTCCTTTTAGCTCAAATGCTACATCAAGATACCAACTTCTGAATGGCTGAACACTCAATAATAAGAGCAACCTATGTGAATTACAAAGTTCTAAATTAACTACAAAGAAATAGTTACGATAGTGAACACATCCTTGCAGGGGTCTAGTTTAAATAAAGACTCTGGAAAACCTTAGCTGAAATTACTGTGATCTTGTTGTGTACTTCTAGATAAATAAAAGATAACTGTGCACAACTCATTACATAATTTATACCAAAACATCTTCCTTACACAGAAGCACTCAATTCAGAATTATGTAGTCATACAAAACTTAATAAATGTATTCACATTTCATATTTTACATTTGTCATCTTAAAAGTGACAGAAAAGAATGAGGTGTTTTTATTGGATGGCTATTATTTAAATATTAAATTTAATTTGGTTAAGTAGCCATGGAAATTGCATTAATCAGATTTTTCTGTTAGCTTACTTTTTTTTTTTTTCCACTCAAAATTAACATATTTGCTTTAAGAATGTCTGTTTAAAAGTCCCCTGGATCTGTAAAGTGGGGAGTTTTAATGGACTCTTTCCAGCTAAGTGTTTCCATCAAGATTTTAGAACCAATAGAGATCAAGTCTTTCATACGTATAGTGTACGCAAAGATACAAGAAGCCTTTTCTTAACTGAAAATTAGCTAATGAGGGCTGAAATTAATTAGCTGAATCCAGTAAAATGAAGAAAGTGTCCTTTCCACCACTATGCTTTCAAAAGCTTTAAAACTTGAATAATGTGCAGCCAGGGGCATGGCCAATAACTTCAATTAGTGCAGCTGCCATATTCTTTACCACTTGGACAATGAAGGTGCTGCTCAATGTTTTATTGAAATAATAACTTAAATGTATATTGTAGTTATTTTTAGTGCTTTTCTAAAGTATTTACAAAGAAAAAAAACAAACCTATGTAAGTATCTCTAAATAAACTATTATTAGTTGATTAACTCCCTGCTATAAAGAGCAAAGCCCACCACTATCTCCAGAGCTGGCCCAGACTGCACAGTCAGATAAAACACAATGCCTGCGGTGGTTGCTTTCCTATTGCAACAAATATTTCAACACTACATACAAAAATCTATTCTCTTGTTAACGCAATAATTAAAATATGGAATATCCTCACCATGTCAATTCAGACACGACCAACCAAGCACAGCAACCAAGCACAGCAGCCAAGCACAGCCAAAACACTGGGGTCCCACTATTGCCACTTAAAAGGTACCATTTTATCATTACAAATTTCCACAGTCCACACCTGTGTGGCATGATATAGTTTAAAAAACTGGAACTTTTATCTGCACTATAATACACATCTCAAATAGTTTTAAGTTTACGGAAATGCCTTCATCTACTTTTTTTTTTTTCCCCCTAATGTGCAAGATACTCACATATAAATGAACTAAAAACATGTAACCCACTTAAGCATCAGCTCGTAACAGTGAATATTTTACCTCCTAACCTGAGAACATAAAGAAATCACATTACTGTATGTTGAATCTCCACAGAGCCACTTGAAGCAATGGACATTTTTAGTCTTTACAGTGTGAAAGCAAAGCTCACTGCCATAAACAATTGGAAGAACATTAGTAGTTTCCTGCTTTAGACATTTATCAGTATCCAAGGTTTAGCAACAAGGAAGTAGAAGTGAAGTTCAGTTGCTTTTAGAAGACACTGAAGCAAATACACAGAACAACTGAATCTCTGGGCTCTCCCCGTGCACAAAGGCAAATTCCTTGAACCACAAACCATAGTCTCTACACCCCTGTGTTGCTGGGATGAAGAGTGCTACAACATGAGCCACCCAAGAAGAGAGCACAACAAAAACATTCCTGTCATGTTACACCTCCCAGACTATGAAAATAAACATTTTAATCACCTTCGCAAATCAGTAGATTCATCTTCCACTGTGAGATCTGTCTGTACCATCTCTTGTTTCAGTTCTCCGATTTCTGAGGCAATTGTGTCAATGAGCTAGAAAGGGACAAAAATAGTATGACGTCAAGTGAGTGGAAGAGGCGTGGAAAAGAAGCCCGGGCAAGTTTAGTCACCAGAGATTACACACTTTTTTTTTTTTTTTTTTTTTTTTATATCACATCCTATTTGGACTTCCCCTTACAAAGGAAAAAGTAAGGGTTGGGGCAACTCATAATCGTTCTCGGAAGAAAAATAATTCCTGTTTTGTGCCAGTACAAGACCTTCCAGGTTGGCTAGGGTTTTTTTATTTACATATATTAAGTCTACAGCCTCAACATATTATACAACAGCTTAAAGGAACTATGTTTGTAACATTTACTTTCTCACATAAAAAGCAAAAAAATAGAATTTTTCTGCGTAAGTTATTTCATAAGGGACACTAAGCCAGCATTACAATATTGTGGTGGATGAAAAAGTAACGTAGCAAGAAGGAAATGGCTGGCTGCTTTTCACATTAGGTCTTGAACAGAACAACTCAACTAAAAGAGAACTGCCTTGTAGCACTTCAGCTCAGGTGGAACACAATCCTAGTTTTGGACATGAGGGCTAGAACTCATTTTAAAGTGGGTGAGATGAGCACTAGAGCTGTATTCTGGAAAACACAGCATTTGCTAGCCAGATGTCTGGGAAATGTTCTGTTGAGTAGAAACCAACTATGAAGTTTTCAAGGCATGCTGCCTTGGACATTCCTTGCAGCAACTGCATCAAGTTTGCTTAACACACCACAGCACGACAGTATATAAACCCTGGCAGCATTCCCTTTCTCCTGCCTGCAATGAAACCTAGTGACGTTTGCAGAGACGCCATTTCTTCTGCCACCACCTCTGCACCTCAGAGCAAACAAACAAAACCCTGTCAGACAAGTAAAAACAGCTTTCCAGTACAATCCAGAACCGTATTCGTAGTTGCCCCCAAGATGCGATCCTGAGTCCCATCAGTGTTAGGAAGCTCACTACAGCAGCATTTTCAAAGAACGGCAGGCAACCTTTTTCTGTACTCATTTATTGGAAGCTTTCCCCTACCTCAGAAATTTACACCCTCCTTTGCTGTGCAGCACTATTCCGGTCATTTCAAAAGAAGTCTCAGTCTCAACTTACAATAGGCCAACTCCATTGAGGCTACCTTCAATAAGAACTACTTACTGTACACTGCATCCATACCATAGACTTTTTTCCGTCAAGGTCAGAGCTCCCAGCCACACTGTACCACTGTCACTACAGCTGACACAGATCTTCCACTGTCTGACTCTGACCAACACCCAAAACCAGTGTGGCGAGATGTGAGCAATGCCTTCCTGACCATGAGAAAGAGCAGCCAAGGAACCTGCATTGTCCTGATGGACCAGCCTCGTGCCACACCGTAGCACTCAGCACCCCCACTGAACAGCAGCTCCAAAAGAGAGACACCGAACACCCCACAAGGCACAGGTAACTTCATTCCTCCTTTTGCATCACAGATTAATCCAGACCCCCACATTGGCTTTACACAGTGAAAAAAAGATGTGCCACTGCTGTTGGATGAGCCTCACTAGAAAGCTGTTGCATCATCACGTGCATCTGGCTGTGGTTAGGGGCAGCGGCATCACCTTAGGGGGAAGCTTTGACCTGGGTGCTCAGAGAGTAGTACCAGGCTCTAGGCAGCACAAGGCTGACCGCATCTTGCAGATCACTTTGCATGCATGTGTTTTTCTCTTTTAAAGCCTCTAGCACCTTATCATCATTATCATCCTTAATACATTTATTCCTGTGATCTCCTGAGATGCAGTACAGCTGCAGTTCTCGCTGACCTGATGGAGGGGGAATTTCATGCTATGGTGTGCTGCCTTGAACAGGGAGGTTCCACATCGTCCCTTGGGCTGGCTTGGCTGTTCATCTAGCCCTGTTAGCTGGTTCAGCTTGCTAAATGGTTGGAAGGCTTCTTCACTTTGTATTTTGGTTTGTTTTCTGCTGGCTTGATGACCTGAACCTAATGTGCAGAGCAGACACCAGAAAACAGAGGACAGCACCGGGCTGGGAGTATGTCTTCCTCTTTCAGCAAGTCACTAGATCCCATCAGCCCCAATGTGAAATCATGCCCCATTACTCAGCCACCCCAGCAAATAACCCAGGGTTTGGGGCTGTTCGTGCTGACCTTGGAACAGAGAACCTATGCCCCTGTTTAAGTACCACCAACTAGCCAATAAGTGGATCAGCCAACCAAACTCTACAGTCTGACCAGGACACCTCTGGAATTCAGACCACACAGGTCTTCCAAACATATGAGTACTCAGTAGCAGGAAACCTACTTTGGGGCTGACATTTACTAATGAAAAAGCAAACAAACCAATCAACCAATAACTACAGCCTCCACTGGGAATAAAAATCTGCACACCCTGACCATACATTGTATTCAGAGTGGGTGTGTGCACATGACTAAGAAACAACTCCTGGGATATTTAAATCCTTGCTGCAGCAACTCTCTGTCACTGTTAGAACCTTTACAAGTTACACCTGAGCACAGCCAAGAGCCAAATTATTATTTAAACTGACCAGATAACAGCAGTTTCTGGTTTTCCACCAGATAACCACAAAACCTCTAACACTGCAGCATCGTGAATGCAGCAATGTCAGGAACAGAACCACCTTAAGTGCTTCATCCTGCAGTAACAGATAAAAAAAATTAACTTTTCTAACAGAGGAGGCACAGCTCAGATTTTACTTTTAAATCATAGCTTCTTATTCACTATTTTTCAAGCACCAAGTTGTCATGAATATGAGCAATTTAGCCAGCTGTAAATACATCAGAGCTTCCTGTCACGGCTTGCCTGGAGCCATCTCAGAAGGAAAGCACCACTCCCTGGCTGCCAGCACACAACCTGAGTCAGTGTCTGGGGTCCCATTACAGATGGCAACGGATTCACAACGATCTGCATTTATATTTGACCATTTAAAATATGAACTTGTGATGGAAATCACTACCTGAAGCTCAATGCATTATTAAACACTGTTCAAGGATTTGATCTGCCAATGACACAGACCTGCTGTAGGTAAGAGCTCTGTTGCACACGACACTGAATATGGTCAGCAGAGCTAATTCTTTTCATTGAATTAGCAATATCTCTCTACTCCAATGCTACATGCACTGGTCACCCTGTCTGATCCCCTGCTGCAGGGCCTGGCAGGGGGACCAGAGGGGCCAAGGAGAGCATGAAACCATAGGAATCACCCTCACCCCCAGCTCCTTTCCTTGCACGGAGCATGGTAAAACTAAGGTAAACCATACAAGTATCTTTAAGACAGTCAGCCTCTGAATATTTGAGTTGGAATAGACCATCTATTTGTTTTCAAGGTATTACTGTCAAACCACTGAAAGGGATTATGTCAGCTATGCCTGGCAACAAATACAGCTCTTTCAACAGTCTTCCTTCAAATGTTTGCTTATGATTCACGCAGAGCAGGAGACAGACTGCTTGGCAATCCTCTGGCTTCTTCACAAAATCAACTAACTGTACAGAAAAGCTGATCAGCAATAAGGGGAGGGTGAGTCAATGCTCCACCCAACTCTCAAAAGTCTGCATGGTGTTTACTGTCCCTGGACCTGCGCTCAAGGTGAGGCAGGGAGAAGAGATGTCCCAGGAGCAGTCATGTGTGGCAAGCTGGGCACAGGAAGGAGCCCGGCACCAGCTTCACACCCACCACAGCAGCAGCACCTCCCAGGTTTGCGCGTACCCACTCGTAGAAGCTGTAAAGATGGCAAGGGTGAGATTTTGGCAGCTGGTTAGATGTATGGAGGCACCAGGTATTGCAAGAAGCAGTACACAAGCAGCTGCTTCTGAATCATAAGCTCCCAGTGCCATAGTCCAGACTTCTTTCCCTACAAAACTTCCTACACTGGCAACTGTATGAAAGCTGAGCTGCTATTCCTCATGAACCAGCTGCTAGATGTGACAGGATGAATCAGCTCTGTGTAAGTAGCTCCTCTACTCGGGCAACATCATCTTAGTCTTTGCACTCACAAGACTACCTGTGGCCATACAGAACCATCACAATAGGGAGCATGTGCTGTGCCAACAGTCTGCACAACACAGAGTTTTTCAGCATCCTTCCCTGAAAAGTATACGAGGAGCTCTCCACAGAAACATCCATGGGCTTTCAGCCATCACCTCAACATTGGCTTTGCTGTGTTGCTGTCTGCCTGTTAATGAACTTATCTGTGTTACCCAGTTTCAACCAGAGTTTTAGAGGGAAAAAAAAAATAAAAATAAAAAAATTACAAAATCCCATTAAAACTCCCTCCCAGAAAACAGTATCTCTGGGCACTACAGCAAAGAATTCTAATCCAACTTGTAAGAACAGCACGATAACATGCTCAAAAATTCAAGTGACACTCCATACTTCATGCTATCATTTCATGTAAAGGTTAG
The DNA here is from genome assembly GCA_024605025.1 of Megaceryle maxima. Taxonomy (NCBI): domain Eukaryota; kingdom Metazoa; phylum Chordata; class Aves; order Coraciiformes; family Cerylidae; genus Megaceryle; species Megaceryle maxima. Next base: position 29,758 of record JANHGN010007308.1, on the reverse strand, counting down.
ATCCTGGAAGATGGAAAGTATGTACAGTACAAGGAAATTTAAATATTGTACAACCTTCCTAAACTGTAGCTCCTTGGTTAGTTCTTTTGTTTACCAATACCAAAAGCTAACCACAGCAACATGTTTTCTGATTCTCTCCAATATCCAGTTTACCTTTACAAGTTACTTGTATTAATTTTTGTATGTCTACCACATTCAGCCTATAACACAATTACCTTTTACATCTTTGTCTGGGAAAGGTACTTGCTTATGTAAGATGAAAGTTTTTTTAAAAAAAATATTTTAAAACTAGCTTTAACTTTAAACATTTTAAATCAAGGTGCATGAGGTGCATGCAGCAGGTACCACACCTGACTGAAACGTTTATCTTAAGGAAGAAACTCCTCAATTTTTTTCCTAAATAAACTGTCAATATTTTCTGCAGATGGCAACTCATTTTCCTTAAATTCTTTTTCATGTTAAAACATACAGACAGGCAGGCAAAGTGTTACTCTTCTCCTGATTAAAAAAAAAAAAAAAAAAACCCACAAAACCAAAACCAAACCAAACCAAACAAACAAAAAAACCCACACCACCAAAAACCTTTGCAGTCCCATCTTGCAATTAACTCATACATGCTGTTACAACAGCACCTGACAAATCAATTTACATCAAATAACGTAAGGTGTACTTATGGTTTTATGACATAATTTCTGAAATATTTAGGATCAATGAAACTTCTAGTCATTATACAGTGTATGTGATGCTTGCCTGATCCAAGATGAGCTGTTAATAATATGTTTCTACAAAATGCAGGAAGGATCCTGGGTGTGTACTATTATTAGATCCAACCTTAAGAAAACAAGCAGCAGCAGAAGACTGTTGCCTTCTTAGAGGAAGGCTTAGAATATTTGAATTCTTCAGACTTCTCTATTCAGAAGGAGTATAATTCCTATGAAAAAGAAACTACAATACAACCACTGTAAACCCAAACAATAATTATGACTCAGATAGCATGAATTCAACTATCAGCCCAGTACAGTATTGCCTAACCAAACCTACCCTAAACATTAGGCTGTTGCAAATACCCCCACACTAACTGTTTACATTCCTAAAATCCATGAACTAAGTAACAAAATGCAAACATTTTAAACCACAATGTTTCCTTTCATAACGTATCAACTCTACGCTTATTGTCAACAGATTCTTTGTTCAACAAGACTGATCTCAGCTTTGAGAAGCTGGCAGGAGTGACAATGTGATTCCTACACACAGGACACAAACGTAACCCAGCTCAGCTCCCCAGTTCTCTCATCACAACATGTATATTCCATTTTTTACATTTGACGTCTTTCAGGATGCCAAATATGCAACAAAAATCAGCACAAGTGTGTTCACTAGAAGCAACACACTCCCAAGGGGCTACAGTCACCTTTCTGAAGCTGCTCTGTCTACACATGCATCCCTGCTGTGCACTGGGGAAAGCATAGGCCCAGGACCAGACATGGATTGCTGCCTCTCAGAATCCCAGCAAAGCTACAGGTCTTCTTCCTCATTCAACTCATGCAGAGTTTCCCAGTCCCAAGAGGAAGATGGGTGGCTTTGACTTGATGTCTGTTTCAGGACATTTTTAGAAAAATCACTCATCCATCACTGCTTGACAACTGAATTCCTGGGGTTTTTGTTTGTTTGTTTGTTTTGTTGCGTGGTTTTTTGTTTGTTTTTGTTTGGTTTGGTTTGGGGGGTTTTGTGTGTTTTTATTTTGTTTGGTTTTGTTTGTTTTGTGTGTGTTTGGGTTTTTTCTTTGTTTTGTTTGTTGGTTTGGGTTTTTTCCTTGAAATATAAATAAGCTTGTACAGAGAATTAATGAAACTGCCATCTTTCTGAGAGCACACAGAGACACAGTGAAGGCGACCACTATAGAATGTTTCCAAGCCCTGAATTTACAACAGCTGAAGAGGAAAAGGTAAGATCAGTGCTTCTAATCTGGTATGGGAACATGGGCTGAAGACAGCAAGGATCAGTATCAGGCTGGACAAATGAGCCTCAGCACTTACCACCCCGCTTCCTTCCAGCATCTAATTTTTCATTCTTTTTGGAGACCTGCATCCTCTTTGGCATCACATCTTTTCCTTCCTGTTTTGATAAGCAGAGTGTAGCAACCCTCAAAGAACACCCTGTGTGACAAGGTGGCAATGAGCCAGGGATAAACCAAACTAGGAATGCTACTCCCGGACTTGTCCAAATTTCTGAATACAATCAAATATTTTGATACATGGTTGCAGTTTCTGGTTACTTTGCACGGAGAACTATGAATTCTCAAGACCACTAACATTATGCAGTGTTTTACATCAGTAGCAGCAAAGTTTTACCTGATGCCTGATTCTGGGACAGAAAAGCTTTAGTGGCATAAACCCTCTGGAAGATTTAGCCTATGAAACTACAGATCTTTCCCTCTGTAAAACAGGGGGACAATACTGTTTTCCTGGTGTACTATCAGCCAAAACAGTAGACGTGAAAAAACTAAGAGATGGTTAGAAGCTACAGCAATGGGAACTATTTAAGAACCAGAAAGAAAATGTAATTTCCCGATGGTATTTGTCAATTACTTTTCTTATATATGCTGCTGAGAACAGCAAGAAACTCTTTATGAGGATTTTAGTGCCCTGAGAAGCTGCATGCCAGCACATTAAAGATTACTTGGGCACTGTGAAATGAGAAGCACAACACAAGAGCCATATGCAGAAGTACACCATGCAGTCTGTGCATCTGGGAGAGCCTGGGCATAGGTCTGCATGAGTAAAAGGCTGTATCTCAATTACTAGGTCTCCTAAACAGAGACAGACAAAGCAAATTAAAATAATGTAAACTGAAAAAAAATTTGATGTGCCAGGTCTTTTCTTTGCTCACCTGTCCACCTGTAGCAAATGTAACTCTTGTCACAGTTTCAGAAGCATGGGGGAAGGAAAGAAAGAGAAAGTAATTTCACTGTCCCCACAAGCACACAGAGACAGCAGGTACACCACACACAGGCTGGACACACTGACTGTCTGCACTTCCCAGTTCAACACTGTAGGCTCAGAATGGTGGTCCAACAATGGGACGGTGAGAGGTCTGAAAACATTGCCTTGAGGCATCTTTTAGTCCTGCTATTCTTCAGGCCATTGCCCTGCCAGGACCTCTTTGGGAAAGTTTAGGATAACCTTAGTTTCTTAATGGACAATGTTTCTTATGGCCTTAAAGAATCTTGTGTCTTGAAATTGCTCAGCCATACAGCATTTCTAATCATTTTGAGTAAATACAACTATGACATCATGAACAAGAGGCACACAAAATAGCTATTCCAGCATCTGTTTTCCACGCAAGAATTACACAAGGAGATACCAAAGGGCTGCAGAAAGTGACAAAGGCACTTGCTTAAAGTCCCACCGATGTGATTCCATCATGATTCCAGCTCTCACCTGAAACATACTTCTCACTGGAATATGCTGTGTTAGATGAACTGTAAGGTACATGACATCTCAGAACAGCCCCCAGAATAGAAACACTAAATGGAATTATTTCTATTTTCTCTCTACAAGTACATGCATGCCAGAAGAGAAGTACTACCTCCTACTGCCTGTATCATCCAGGAAGCTGTGCTGAGTGTCTTAAGGCAGGATGCACTAGACTCCTTGAAAGTATGCAGGCACCTGAAGCCACAGACATCTACCTTGCTGCTTTTTTGAGAGTATGGCAGTGAGCTAAGGACCAGCTTCTTGCTGATTTCCAACAAGATGTACTTAGCCTTTTTTTTCCTTAAAAAACAACAACAAAAAACCCCAAACAAACAAACAAAAAACCACACAAAAAAAAAAAACACAAAAAAAC